>CM040421.1:146414424-146622609 GCA_022702705.1 Papilionanthe hookeriana x Papilionanthe teres
GTTAGGCATTTGCATTGCAAATTAAGCCCTAACCGGTCTTAGGATTCTGAGGTAGTCGTCCGATACGACATAAACCCTCACATCTTCCGTGCCATTTGTATGATTATGTCATACTAATATAAGTCCTAATTAACTAAAATTGGCAAGATCAAAACATTAAATAAACATTAGGACTTTCCTAAATCCAAGCCAAACAATAGGATAGTCGGGAAATTACCGAAGTTCGCTTCGAATCTGTAATTTCTCCTACTTTTCTTCCTTTGAATTCCAAAACAAAATGTTCCAAACTTGATCCATTCCTCGTTGAAATTCCAAAATTCGATCCTTTGAAGACTTAAACTTTGAAATTCTTGAGAGCGAACTACGATTATTATGGAGAGTTTTCTTAGGTGATTCCCTTCACTTAAGATGTAATTAACTATAGGGGCTTGCCCTTATAGGGAATTTTTAAGAACCCAGGTAATATAAACCCTGTTTAATATTTTTTATATTAAGCAGGGGAATTTGTTGGCACATAAAATTGGTTCGCGGAACCAAACGGATGTCACAAATCTTTTAGTTTATTTAATCAAGCCCCACCATCAAGCGGTGTGTACTATCCTTAGGGATAGATACACGGTTTGTAGTGCGGTGCTCGTTTATATAAACTATTTGGGATGTGAGATCAGTTTGATTTCATATCTTAAAATTTTCAAATTTAAAATTATTTTCAAAATTAAATACTACTTTCTAAATTATATATATATTTAAATTAAATTTAAAATCTTAAAATTCACCGACAATTTCTGTTAGGCGACCCCTTTTCTAAATACAACACAACCTAAAAATAACGCCGACATATTTCTGGCGACTCCGCTGGGGAAAATTCCTCTCTCCATTTTTAATCAGACAATTCTGCTTTCAAAAAATTGGTAGTGTATCCATGTCCCTTGTGGATCAAGCTATCCTTCTTTCCGTTGGAATACTATGTTCATTTCTACCTTGAACAAGTATAACCAACATTCTCTCGGATTTAGGAGCCACTGTTTAGACACCCCTAAACAGAGAGGTTCTGAGATTCTTTTACCTCATTTACGAGGTGGGGTGGACCCCGATAGGTGTTAGTTAGGAGTGATCCTTCGAGTCGAGAAGTCTTGCATAAGACTTTCTTTTCCTTTCCAACTCTGAATTGGATTCCCTACCTTCTCTACACCTTTGAACATTCCGTTCTAAATAAACAAACCCTCTAATGAATGACTCTTTTAACAAATAACTCCTTTTAAATACATGAACAAGAATGTGTTCGGACTCTTTCCAATTCCTTTCTTTTCGTCCTGATGAGAAGAAGCATAACTTGGGATCGACAATTAGGATCCGCCCGCGAAATGGAGGCCCCAAAGCTGATTTTCTCCTTCACCAATGGACTCGACTTCGCTGTTTACAAGGATGAGCTGCCCGACAATGGGATCATCCGGTTTGGACAAGGATTCGAGAACACAAATGTCAAAATCACTGACGTTTCCCTTTTTGCATTGACAAACAAGGTATCTGAAGCTAAGAAGTCGTTGCTTGAGTTCAACCTTAGGTCAACTCGAGAGTTTCCTCCCCTGCAAAAGATCCCGACTGAGTGGAGTACTGCTGTCCGCAGGAGGACTGTTCTTGCTACCCCCACTGGTCTAGTTGTCTCTGCACCTACCCCGGCTTCTTCCAGCATTAAAGGGGAAGGAAATCCGGAACTATGGTAAACTCCGCTACCGTGGAGGGTACGGACTTTCTGTGAGACCTTCTATTTTTGAAATCGGGTCCGGCTCAAGAATTCCATCACTAACACGGACCCAAAGAAGGAACAAAAGTAGGAAGATTGCCGGGAAGGCCGAGCTGCCGAAGTCGCTTTCTGGAGGAAATCCACGAGTACACACCACTACTGAATACATACCATTGCCTGAAGAAACACCCTTTTTGGAAGGAAGTAGATTCCATCCCCTTTCCGCTGCTGCTGACGAGGAAAATATCCGCAGGATTGTTTCTACATTACCTCGACCAGCATACTACAACGACATCAGAAAGAAAAGGGCTAGGGTCACGCCATTTGCCCGACTACAGACTGTGATCGAGAAGCTAGCAAAGAAAGAGAAATGCCCCGTATCGGAGATTCTAAGAAGGATAGGGCGGGTGCCAGTCAAATCCCGTCTTGGGCCACGAGTAGAACCTGCCATTGTTACAAAAAAGCCAAATAAAAGGATGAAGGCTAGTCCGCCTATCGTTGTTTCAGGGTTGCAGATTAGGGAGGATACCACCTTCCAGCATTTAGGCGACGGACCATCCGGTCCTGAGACCTTCCGCTGCTAGAAGGATGGTATGGCGTCCCACTCTCGGACAGCTAAGATTGAAACAACGACTCGAGAAGGAAAGTCTCGTCAGGAGACTTGAATCTGAAGAAAGCGCCACTGCAATAAAGGGGACTCGTGAGAAGGGAACCCGACAGCTATCACACGACAACTGCGAGGACGCACAGAAAAGACCGCTAGAGGATGCTATGGAAAAGTTGAGGACTGATATTCGACGACTAGCAAAAGAAAGAGAAGAGAAATTTGGAGATGAGATTGATTCATCGAAATTCATGGACGATGAGTATGCAGAAATCAACATGGTCGAAACACGAGCTTCGTCAGCTTCACAAGGTGCTCCTGCAGCCGCAGAAAGAGAGGAGCCAGAAGTGATGAGAAGACAACTTCAAGAGAAAGACGATACGATCGCCCAAATGGCGAAGAGGATGGAAGAGATGGCTGTAGCCCTAGCCACTCTCCAAAGTCAAGTGCAACCCCAAAGAGAAACACCCCCAGAAGTCATTCACATTTTGGACGGAGGAAAGGAGATTACATCCTTCAACGGGGATGATCAGCTAAAGAAAGATACAACACAAAGTATGATTCCAGAAAAGGATATCAAAAGCTTGGTGGAACAGCAGGTGCGAGAAGCCTTAGCACAATCAAAGAGCGGGACATCCATTCGGACGGGTAGACCTTACCCGGAAGAATTCGACGCTGTCCAATACCCAAAAGGCTTCGTACCACCTCTATTCAAGACCTTTGATGGAACAGGAACCCCGACGACATGCTGCACACTTTCGTGCCGGTTGTTGCAATGCGGCGGGAGCGATGCATTACTCTTCCGACGGTTCGTCGCGACTCGTCGGGGATCGCCTTTGATTGGTACGCGAATTACCGAATGGTTCGGTGAAGACGTTCTCGGAACTAGAAAACCTTTTCATCGAGGGATTCGTCGGAGCTCAGCACCACATCACTTATAGGTGATTTAGTGGTAGAGAAGCGAGCCGAACGAAACTTTGGTGGATTACATACTTCGATGGAGGAACTTAAGCATGAAGTGTGAACCACAATTACAAGAACAACATGCAATCGGCATCTTACTTAAAAGCATTCACGGCCCGATAACACTTCTCCTCAAAGGATTCACTATTAAGACTTTCGAGAAGTTGTTAAGCAAGGCCGGGAGCTTGCAAGAGGAGGCGAAGCAATTAAATTTCACCGACAAGACAGACAAGCAAAAGCCTGTGAAAACTTTTGAAAAGAAGTCCGGGATCGTGGCAGCAGTCGACAAAGGCAAGCAACCGATACAAATATCGTCCGAACGGCCACGACAACCTCAACGAGACTACCAGCGAACCTCGACCCAGCTATCGGTCATCTCCATAGTATGAACAACCGCCTCGTCCGCAACGTACATTGAGGGAGCTTCGAGCGAGGAATATCCATTCAAGAATGAAGCAGATGCTGAAAATGTTCCGTAGTCCGATGAAGACTCCGGATTTCCGACTGCCGGAGCCTAAGAGACCGAAGAAGTCAACAAGAAAGGTGATCCCAACTTTTGCCCTTATCACCGGATGCTTGGACACAAGATAGAAGATTGCATTACCTTCAAAAGTTGGCTCAACGACAACCTTCGGAAAGGGAATATAACAATCCCGAAGGATTACATGAAGAAACCCCAGAAAGGAGGTTCCGTTAATGTTGTCTCAACTGATCCCATCATTCCGATAGATCCCTATACAACTGACGATGGATGGACTACTGCTTGGACTAGGTCTTCGAAAAAGATTTTAGACATCATCCAAACCGCTTCGGTGCGAGCTTCAATTCAGAGTTCGAAACCTGTCAAGTCGGCACTATCACTTGCGATAGAAGAACCACCTCAACAGGAGACGATTGAAGAGAAGAAGAAAATCAACGAAGAAGAGAGGACCGAGGCTCCTGAGGCTAGACTAGGGGCTGCTTATCCTAGGATAGTTGTTTCAGATTCGGGGGAGAAATCCCTCGAACCCCTGACTCTGAATGATTATATGCTCACTTCGGTGGGATCTTATAATGATAAGAGTGATGGCGTTGGCTACGTTTTAACTATTTCTAACGATTACGTAACTAGCAACAATTCGATACAAATGACAATTCTCAAATCATACACAATCTCGACGATCACGATGACGAAGAAGACATCCACCAAGGAGGCTACGAGAGTTTAATAAGCAATGAATCCATTTGCGAGTTTCGAGGAGCTCCAGTCATGATAGAGTTAGAGCCTTCAGACTCCGAAGCTAATCCGGAAGAACTCCGTCATTCCGATTCGGAAGAAACACCAAGCAAGCTCAACACTAGATTCGCAGGAAATTACGAAGTCAACTTAAGAAGTGGAAGAGTCCTACCTCCGAGAATGGGTCCAAAGGACAAAGGAAAGCGGTGGTTGTTCAAGAAGAACCAACCCCGGCGAAGAAATACCCATTCAAGAAGAAGCCGAGATACATGGAAATAAAGTGGACTACAATGTGCTGAGCCCATCTTAGGAAACTACCGACCAAGCCGAGCATCTACGACGCTCTCATCTTATCAAAGGAGATGAGAGAAGCTCGATCAAGGCCTTACTTGATCCAGAAATTTGCTTGGCTTAAATGGTCGGAGATTCCTTAGATGAGGTTTGCTCGTTAAAGGAACGACGAGGTGTTACCTTCACGGACAATGACCTACTACTCGGGACGGCGGACCACAACCGACCATTGTACATTTCGGTTACATTTGGGAAGTTTACACTCTCCGCAGTATTTGTGGATCCGGGAGCATCAATCAATATAATGAGTCTTCGAACACTAGCATATTTGGAAATTGATGCTCGCGAGCTCGAGCGTATAAAATGTTATTAAGAGGATTCAACCGAGAAGGAGAAAGAGCCCTCGACTCAATAACACTACTAATGAAGACCGGTGACTTAGCAAAGACAACCGCAAAATTTCACATAATTGATTCGTAAACGTCGTTCAACGCTCTACTTAGGCCGACCATGGATACATGAAAACAGGATGGTACCATCATCTCTACACCGGTGCATCAAATACTACGATGGAGGGAACAAGGCATCAAAGGTGACTTACAACCATTCTCCGTACATGAAATTGGAATCCATGAAGATGCGACTTATTATGCACCACCGAAGAAAACAATTTTCTCCGAGAGATACCATGACAAATGAAGCAAAGAAAGTTCGAGACAACGAAGAACCTGAAGTTCTAGTCCAACAGTCACTCACCACTCCCTTACGGCGAGATGGTGAAGGTTTCTCCACAACTCGCATCCGAGGTCGAGGCCGGGGACGAGGTCGTGGTAGAGACGTTAGGACAGTTGGATAGAGGAAACCAGCCATCAATGTTGATTGGGAAGACAGTTCTGAAGAAGAAAAAGAAATCAAACAAGAAGCAACGACAATAAGTTGGAAAAAGCCGCAATTCAAGATCTCTCTCGAAGATGAGAAGAATGAAGAATATAAATCGATGTACGAGAAGATTAACCACTATGTACATACTATGACCCTGACCCCGATCCATTCTAATAAGATCGAGGGTATGGTGGTCAAAGAGGTACGTAGCGGCGGTGCAAAGACAATCAAATTCTACCATGGTGCTACTTCCTCCAAAACTGAGAATAATGTACAATTTGAAGATTTCACTTCATCAGAATTAATGGAATTACCTTTTAAGTGGTACTCTCCCTGTGTTCAAAATTTAATTCAGCGTGGTTTCTTACCTCGACAATGGACAAAAGGCCAATCACAACATTTTGAAAAATTATGGAATAACTCCGGTCGTCCACCCAATTCAAAGCATGGACTCGGATTCGGCACAGTAGGATCAGTTGACGATACTGAATTTTGCTTGGTTGTCACTTGCGAATCTAATGAAAATTGCATGGAAACCACAGAAGAATTTGAAGATTTATAAATTAGAGACGCTCCACCAGAGTTCGAAGAAGAAATTAAATCTACAATAGATGAGTTAACGGAAGTTAACTTAGGTACTAGCGAAGAGCCTAGACCTACCTTTGTTAGCTCCTTACTCAATAAAGAAGACTCCGAAGAAATAATCAAGTTATTAATGGAATTTAAAGACTATTTTTGCTTGGAACTACGATGAGATGCCGGGATTAGCTCCGAGGTCGCGATCCATAAGCTAGGAGTGGATCCTACTTCGTCCCAGACCGGACAAGGTCCCGGAAGAATGCGTCTAGAAATTGAACAACATGTCATAGCCGAAGTTAAAAAGCTAATAGACGCTAAATTTGTCCGTGAAGAACAATACCCGACTTGGTTAGCCAATGTGGTGCCAGTCGAAAGAAGAATGGTCGGATCGGAATTTGTGTGGACTTCGGAGATTTAAACAAGGCATTTCCAAAAGATGAATTCCCTCTACCGATCCCAGAATTAATGATCGACATTGCTTCAACGCATGAAATATTCTCATTCATGGATGGATCTTCGGGATACAACCAGATAAAAATGGCTCCAGAAGATGAAAAGCTTACGAGCATTCGAACGCCGATCGGAGTATATTGCTACACAGTGGATGCCATTCGGACCGAAGAACGCAGGAGCAACATACCGCAGAGCGATGACAAGAATTTTTGATGATCTCATCCACAATCAAGTCGAATGCTACGTGGACGATGTGGTCATTAAAAGCAAAGTAAAGGAAAACCACATGTATGATTTGAGAATTGTTTTCGAACGATTAAGACAATTTAACCTTAAGATGAATCCTTAAAATGCGCCTTCGGCGTCACCTCCGGAAATTCTTAGGATTCGTTGTCTAACATCGTGGAATTGAAATCGACCTGGAAAAGATTAAAGCTATCTTAGAAATGCCGTCTCCCAAAACCTTAAAACAACTACGATCTTTTCAAGGGAAGTTGGCATATCTTCAACGTTTTATCTCAAACTTGTCGAGTAGGTGTCGACCTTTCTCGGCACTAGTTAAAAAGGACGCCAAATTTATTTGGGAAGAGAAATGCCGGAAGGCCTTCGAGGACATTAAACAATATTTAATGACACCTCCTGTCTTAGCGGCCCCGGCCTCGTGTAGACCGCGATACTTTATACCGCGGCTTTAGACGACTCTCTCGGAGCCTCGTTAGCCTGTGTCAATGATGAGGGTAAAGAAAATGCTCTTTACTACCTAAGCCGTCGTTTACTTCCGACGTAAATAAGGTATCCCGCAATTGAAAAGCATTGTTTGGCCCTAATCTTCGCCGCTCAAAAGCTCGAGCACTACATGCTTTCTCATAAGGTCAACCCGATTTCGAAGTTTAATCCATTGCAATACTTGATGACTCGTCCAACACTTTCCGACGGACTTGCCGGATGGTCAATGATATTATCGCAATTCGATATAACTTTCGTGCCTCTTCGTGCCGTAAAGGGACAAGTCTTAGCAGACTTCCTCGCAACACACCCTTTGCCGGCAGAATCTCCTCTCAATGACGATTTGCCAGACGAACAAATAATGAGCCTAGAAGACCCTGATAATCGACGTTGGGAATTATACTTCGACGGAGCATCTTCAGCACACAAAGAGGAAGAATCGCAAGTGATAGTGCCCGGTAAGGCAGGAATCGGGCTAATCTTTATAACACCGGAGCGGGGATGTTAAGATACTCCTACCACTTAATAGAACCGTGTACAAACAATGAAGCAGAATACGAAGCCCTCATAACGGGGCTGGAATTAGCTATTCAAATGGGGATAACAGACATCAACATCTACGGGGATTCGCAGTTAATCATTCAACAGATCGCCGGACTGTACAGAATTTTTAAACCAAGACTCGAACAATACTTCCAGTATGCCATACAATTGTTGGAACAAATTCCGAATGTGACGATCTACAAAATTCCCAGGAAAGAAAATGCTTTAGCAGATGCGTTAGCTCGCTTCGCAAAAGAATTCACCTGTTTGCAAGATGAGTCAGTGGAAGTGTCAGTTCACGGACGTCAGGTCCTATCGCAGCTCGACATAGACACAAAACACAAATCGAAAAAGAAGAAAAATCGGTTGCAACAGATGACGTGAAAACACGGAAGATCGGCGACAACCATTAATAGACTACCTACAAACAGGAAAGCTACCGGACGATAGGTCGCTAGCTCCATCGGATCAAGAAAAGAACTCTGTCTTACGCATTAATAAATAACACGTTATATAGAAGGTCTTTTGATCAAATGTGGCTAAGGTGCCTAAGCGGGTCCGAGGCCCGTGAAATTGTTAAAGAGGTGCATTCAGGACTCTGTGGCGCTCACCAGTCGGGCCCGAAGATGAAAATGAAAATTAAAAGATTAGGGTACTACTGGCTCTCGATGACGACCGACTGCATGAAAATCGCTAAGAGCTGTCACCAATGCCAAGTGCACGGAGTGGTTCTACACCAACCTCCAAATGTGCTCCATCCGACAATTGCGTCGTGGCCATTTGAATGTTGGGGCACATATATAGTGGGTCCAATAGAACCACCATCTTCAAAAGGACATCGCTTCATTCTTGCGGCTACAGATTACTTTTCCAAGTGCTACTGTTTTTCAAGAACCAAGTTGTCTACCGTTTCAGAGTGCCGCGCAGAATCATCTCAGATAATGGGTCAGCATTTAGAAGCACACAAATCAACAATTTTGTCAGGAGACACGGAATCGACTGGCGATATTCAACAATTTACTACCCAAGAGCAAACGGCCTGGCTGAGGCTTTTAACAAAACTCTCGTTCAAATCTTAAAGAAAACTTTGGATGATAATAAGAGAAATTGGCATGAGAAGTTATTAGAAGCCTTATGGGCCTACCAGACAACCTTCAGAACTCCTACTCAAGCTACACCTTACGCTCTGGTGTATGGGTCCGAGGCGATGTTACCTTTAGAGGTTCGGCTTCCTTCACTCGAATTGCGATTCTGCAAATAAGATCACGACGAAGAGAATGCCAAATTACGACTAGAGGAATTAGAAAGACTGGAAGGGAAAAGACTTGCAGCAGCGCACGAGAATTTAGAATTATACCAAGCTAAGATGGTTCAAGCCCATGACGGATTGGTCCGCCCAAGAACCTTCAAAGTTGGTGACTTAGTTCTCGTTCTCGAAAGACCTATTCTCGCACACCACAAGATAGGAGGAAAATTTGAACCCACTCGGGAAGGGCCGTTTGTGGTTGAAGCAGAGATACTCGTGAGGTTCCTACCAGCTAGTGAATTGCCAGGGAGAACGACATATGCTTCCGATCAATGGACGATACTTAAAAAAGTATTACGCTACCTGATGTTTCGAAGGAATGAATTCTTCATCCTTAGAAATACGGGCGAAGTAATTACTTATGACTGGGTCCGAACCCAAAAATAATAAAAAATGTGCTAAAATAAATAAAATCATGATAATAAAAGTTTTCCTTGTTTTCTCTTCCATATCAAAATCTCTTTCCTGATCTTATCCCACTTCATTCCCGTTAAATTTAAAAATACAAGAAGTAATAAAAAATGTCTTTAATAAATATTTTCTTAATGTTCTTGTTCTTAAGTACGGCCCCCGATCCTTTTCCTTGTCTTTTCGCAGGGGAAATGTCGAATGGGCTGTTGGTCCTGAACTTTAGAAATGGCGTAAGCCTTGCACTCGATGAAAAGAGGGTGAAAGATGGAGCGATAATCGAGATCGACTCGGACTTCACACCAGCAGGCCTACAGTACGAGGAAAGTGACTGGGTCCCAGTTGACCGAGAAGAACTGCCCGGGCAGACAGTAATGAAAGAACTGTCCGGACAAACAAAATGAGCACAAATTTTAAATCAAATTTCAAATTCAATCTTTCCAGATTCCAAATCAAATCTCAATCAAATTTCAAATTCAATCTTTCCAGATCCCAAATCAAATTTCAATCAAATTTCAAATCAAATCTAAATCAAATTCAAATTCAATCTTTCCAAATCCCAAATCAAATTTCAATCAAATTTCAATCAAATTCCAAATCCAGATCTCAATCAATTTCAAATTCAATCTTCCAAATTTCAAATCAAATCTCAATCAAAATCAAACTTTTGGGTCGAGGATTTTACATCCGAGACTGCATTTCTTTAGGATCATTTCCCTATCGCAATGAAATACATCAAATTCAAAATTTTGGGTTGAGGATTTTACATCCGAGACTGCATTGCTTTAGGATCACTTCCCTATCGCAATGAAATACATCAAATTCAAATTTTTAGGTTGAGGATTTTACATCCGAGACTGCATTGCTTTAGGATTCTTTCCCTATCGCAATGAAATACATCAAAATCAAACTTTTGGGTTGAGGATTTTACATCCGAGACTGCATTGCTTTAGGATTCTTTCCCTATCACAATGAAATACATCAAAATCAAACTTTTGGGTCGAGGATTTTACATCCAAGACTGCATTGCTTTAGGATCATTTCCCTATCGCAATGAAATACATCAAAATCAAACTTTTGGGTCGAGGATTTTACATCCGAGACTGCATTGCTTTAGGATCATTTCCCTATCGCAATGAAATACATCAAATTCAAACTTTTGGGTCGAGGATTTTACATCCAAGATCGCATCGCTTTAGGATCCTTTCCCTATCGCGATGAAATACATCAAATTCAAACTTTTGGGTCGAGGATTTTACATCCGAGATCGCATTGCTTTAGGATCATTTCCCTATCGCAATGAAATACATCAAATTCAAACTTTTGGGTCGAGGATTTTACATCTGAGACTGCATTGCTTTAGGATTCTTTCCCTATTGCAATGAAGTACATCAAATTCAAACTTTTGGGTCGAGGATTCTACATCCGAGACTGCATTGCTTTAGGATTCTTTCCATATTGCAATGAAATACATCAAAATCAAATTTTTGGAGTTGAGGATTTTACATCCGAGACTGCATTGCTTTAGGATTCTTTCTCTATCGCAATGAAATACATCAAAATCAAATTCTTGGGGTTGAGGATCTTACATCCGAGACTGCATTGCTTTAGGATTCTTTCCCTATTGCAACGAAATACATCAAAATCAAATTCTTGGGGTTGAGGATCTTACATCCGAGACTGCATCGCTTAGGATTCTTTCCCTATCGCAACGAAATACATCAAAATCAAATTTTTGGAGTCGAGGATTTTACATCCGAGACTCGCATTGCTTTAGGATTCTTTCCCTATCGCAATGAAATACATCAAAATCAAATTCTTGGGGTTGAGGATCTTACATCCGAGACTGCATTGCTTTAGGATTCTTTCCCTATTGCAATGAAATACATCAAAATCAAATTTTTGGAGTTGAGGATTTTACTTCCGAGACTTCATTGCTTTAGGATTCTTTCCCTATCGCAATGAAATACATCAAAATCAAATTCCTGGGGTTGAGGATTTTACATCCGAGACTGCATTGCTTTAGGATTCTTGCCCTATCGCAATGAAATACATCAAAATCAAACTCTTGAGGTTAAGGATTTTGCATCCAATACCGCATTGCTCTGAGATCTCTCCTCATTGTAATGATTCAATCCAATCAATTCAATTTTCTTTCGAGGTTGAAGATGTTACATCTAAAACCTCAAAATTCCATTTTCAAATCAAATCCCTTCAAATTAATTTTGATAAAACTTCAATCTAAATTGAAACTCAAACTAAAATCTGAGCTCACACATCAAAACTTAAACTAAAGTAAAATGGAATCTAAATTGAAATTCCCCAGATCATGTGATTTGGAATTCACCTTCTTTTCCCTTTCCCCAGCGAGAGTTCAGGAATCTCCAGTCTCAGAGATATACTTGACACTCCCCAGAGGAAATTCTTCTACTTTGTCCTAAGTTTGTCACTTGGACATCTGTGTTGGTTTTGTTGATCGCTTCAGTCGACACCAATACGCGCGGTGTGCTCCATCAGCTCACCACACCTATTGGGGTCCATTTGTTGACCTCATTTTCGATGAGGTCTTCTCTTCTTCTTTTAGTACTTAGGATCTAGCCTTAGGCTTTTCCTTTCGACTATCTTAGAGGACTAGAATTGGGACCCACCACTTAGAAATTCAAACCGCTTCTTAACTCCCTGCAAACTCCACAAACTTGACTGTAGACCCCTAATCACCCAGAGGGTTGAAATCAAATGTGGAAGTTTAAAGGATGAATTCCTATAGGACTCTTTGGCCTTGGGATCTGTCCCGGTGGCCCGGTCTCAGTGAAGGGGCTGACTTACACACACACTACACTCATACACTACACTTGCACACACCTCCTAAAACCACACCCATACCGAACTTCGACCTCCCGACTCATGTAGGTGATTCACATGGATGGTCCTTAACCCCTAAGCCCTTGCGTAAGAGGGTCGGGAACAACATAGTGAATGCCTCAAATGAGTCCCTTCATGGCTCATGTGGGTTTGATATGGCTTCATGGCTCAACCAAAGTGATTTCATTCCACTTATATTCACCCAATCTTCAATTTTCCAAATTTTCAATTTTTGACCCCCGGGACCCTACACCCGCCTAGCCTACCCAAAACCCTTGAAACTACCCAAATTTTTCAAAAAAAAATTCCAAATCACCCAAAATTCTCCAAAATCAATCCCAAACATTTCCACATCACTCAAATTGATCATCCATACCCAAAAATACCAAGAATTCCAAAAATACCTCCCAATACCCTCCAAATACCCAAAATGCCCCCCTTGACCCAAAAATCCAAAAATTCAGAAAATTCCCAGAAAATTTCAGAAAATCCCAAATATTTCCAATTTCATTTTGTTCAACTACACCATGGGCAAATTTTTTCAATTTACCCTACTTTTGTCAAAACCCCCAATTTGACCCATTTTAACCCTAAGTGAACCCAATGTCAAACCAAACCTACCAAATTGACCCAAATTTTGGTCCAATTCAATTCTAAACTTCAATTCAACATTCCCAACACCAATCTAGACCAAATCTAAGTCTAATTTGATTGACATTTGGATCCAATTTCACTTTTCGCCTTAATGCCCAATTTGGACCTATGACCCAAACCTAACCCTAACTCACCCAAGTCAACTCCAATTAACCCCAAATCTTTTCTAAACCTTCCTTAACATTCCCACAAGCAAAACACTAACATGATTTGCCCAAAATTTAGACCCAAACCCCACTCAAATTCAACCCAAAACCAAAAAGCCCAATTTTGACCTAAACCCAAACCTAACCAAAATGAGCCCAAACCCCAAAATCAAAGCCCAACCAAAGTCAAAACCTCTTTGAAACACTCCCATAAACATTTCCCAACATTAATTTTACATCAATTTCAACCCTAGCCCAACATTGGCCCAAGTTAGCCCAATTTGACCTATATTGGCTCATTCACTAAAAAAGCCCAAATTCAACCCAATTCAAACCCAAATCACTCCCAATTTGCTCCAAGTCACTCATGACACATCCATGAGCTAAACCCAACAATTATTTGGCCCAAGCCTTTACTAAAATTCCATCCTAAAATCCATTTTAAAATCCAAAACCCACTTCCATAAATCACTTTAAAAGCCCACCTTCACTAAATTTCAAAGGCCCAAAGCCCACATGACAATCCTCTATCATCATCCATTTGATAAAAGCATCTCCTAAGTCCTAAATCAATCATCAAATAAATCCAAATCAAGCCATATGCCAAATCCCATCAAATCACCCCTAAATTACCAAAATTTCCAAATTCCATTTTCATGAAATCGACCAAGCTTTTCCCCAAGCCAAAGACAAGCCATGAAGCCACTCTTAAGCCACATGTAAGCCATGTGAGTTGCTCACATGTGACCTTACCACATTTGGCAAAAAGAGGGCCCCTTTCCTAATCCTTCTTAAACCCTTTTTACCTTAAGCATGTCACACACTAAACTATGTTTAGCCACCTCATCATGGATGGAGACCACACCATTTTCTCTTGGCCGACCCAAGTGATCCTTTTCAGCTCAAAACCAGGCCTTGGGTGGTGGACTTAACCCAAAACCAAGGGTTGACCCATTTAGACCCAAAACTAGCCCTTTCCCATTCCACTTTGATTCAAACCCTTTACACATGTCCATGGCCAATTGACTGCACAAACCTCCAGCCCTGACCCACCTGGACCCGTGGGTGACCCATGCTGCACGGCCAGCCGCCCGGGTCCCCGAAAAACACCATGGCCGAGACCTCGGGAGGAGCCAAACTTTGGAATTCCACCTTGCTGAGCTGCCCCATGCCTAATGGCCACCATGACTATTCTTCCCATGACCAGAGCAGCTGATCCCAAGCCCTAACTCTCCTTGGGAGGCCCTCCACCCTCTCCTATTTAAACACCACCCCCCTCACGGCCATGAAAATAGAGTTGCACAAACATTGCTGAAACTCTGCCAAAATTGTTCCAAACCCTTCTCCACCCTGTGAGCAGCTGATCCTCAAGTGTCAATTTGCCCTAATCCCCATCGACAAAATCCAATTTCTCAACCGAAATTTCACCCAAAACTAGGACACTTTGCCACAGCTGAGCTAATCCTCAAATCGACTAGTCCTACACCTTCACCGGACCAAGGGAAGAAGTCCACCAAGCAAAAGCCCCATCTCCAGGGCCACCCGGCTGCTCCGACCTCCAAGCTTTGTGATCGGGCTGTGGTCAAAGTCATACCTGAGCAATTCACCGCACCAGGAGACTTCATCTCGGAGCTTGTCGGGATCCAATCGAAGGTGACACAACCCTCGGATTGAAGCCACACTTCTCCGAGCAAAGGTATGAGCTAATTCTTCATCCGAGCTTCCGGAGATTCTCCATTTCAAATGCTTTAATTTCAATGCATGATCACCGTATAGATGTGTTCGTCTCTTCAAGACGAATCCATAGAGCATAAGAACACGAAAATCTGTTAAGTATTGAGTGAGATATTAGGGATTTAGTGTGAACGACTCTCAGGTGAGGACGCTTGGGGACGATGAACGGATGCCGTTCATTTAATACACGTGCAGACGGATGGCCAGGATCGCGTCGGATTAGGAGATGGAACGACATAGCGGGGCCCCGGAGTGCTGAGTGAGATGGCGGCGTCGAACCAGAACGCGCCGCGTGGCCTTTCGGAGCTGCCGAGGTTGACGCGGCACCGCGTGGATAAATAGAAAATTAGGGTATTTTTGATTTATTTAATTCCCCTAAACTTCAAAAATGCATAACTTTGTGTAGGAAAATCGGAAAAATAAAATAAAAATACCCTCTCGCTCGGTGAACGAGAGGAGAATAATGTGGAAAAGAAATCATTTAATTTCATCAAGTATTTTATTTTTAATGATTTATTTACTCTCTGCATTGTTTTAATTCTCCATGCATATAGGAAATTCACCATGGCATGAGACCATAGGACTTTTGAAGCCTCCGAATTTGGGAACATTCCCCGAATTTTCCAAAGTCGAGAGCCATCCCTATGAAAAGTTATTGATTTTTCAAATTCATGTTACTGTTTTGAATATTTTAATTCCAATAATTAGCATGTTGTGAAATAAATTCTAGGAAAATTTGGTGATGTCTCTTATGACCAGAGGACCCTAAGAAAAATAGGTTTTGAGTTAACTCATTTAAAATAACCCTAATTGGCTTAAACACCCAAAATAGCTCCTTAATTAATTAGAGTTAACCATATATCAAATTGACTTGAAATCAATTCTCCACTGACCTTTAGGATCAGAGGAACCCACCATAAAAATTTGAAGTCAATTGGACTTGGTTAGCCCTACTAAATGGGTTGATTAAGCCATTTAGGCAATTTGAACTTTAAAAATTCATAAATTTCAAAATACTTTTTAAAAATTCACCAAATTGGTTTTGGAGCCTCTCTGATATCAAGGGAATTTAAGAAAATTAAAATTTCAATTTTCTAAAAAAGTTGATTTTTAATATTATTTTAATATTTTTAATAATTAAAAAATAATAAAAATCACAAAAATAATAAAATTCACCAAAATGTCACATTTTGAATTTTAATCACTTAGGAATAAATCCCATATTTTTCTTAGGTCTATTTGGTGAGATATTAAATTTTAAAGCCCTAAGGTAATTTTAAAATTAAAAAATATATTTTTTAGCATTTCCTCTAAAATAATTCTAATAAATCAAAGAAAAATCAGAAAATTGAAAAAATTGATTTTCTGATTTCCTTGTTATTAGATAGATTTTTGAAAAATATAAATTCCATTTTTCAACCTTTATTTTATTTTTAAATTAATTAATATTCCAAAACTGAAAATAATTATAATAAAAAGAATATAATTCAAAAAATCACCAAAATTGGTCCAAGTGGTCCTCTAGTCATTAGGAATGTCCCATAATTTTCTTAAGGACAAAAACTTTCCCTTGGTCATATTATTAAATTTTCCTTGGAAATCCCTATTTTTCACCAAAAATAATTACATAAATAAATTAAATACAGAAAAATCACATTTTCTCCTCTCATGTCTTTATTGACATATGAGTGAAGTCACATAAAAATTTCAAATTCATTTGAGCTCAATTTAGTGAGTTATGAAATTATTAAGCTTGAAGGGCAAAATGGTAATTAAAATTTTAACCCTTAATTAAAACTTTAGGTTTAATAAAATTAACAAGTAAAATATTTGATCGTAATCTGATTTGGATGATTGAAATTTAAATAATTAAAGGGTAGAAACCCATTAAACAATTTAAAATAATTAAAATAAACCTTAATTTAATAATTGATTAAATTTGGAAGAATAATAAAATTGGAATTTTTAAAATAGGGATATTATTAGGAAGAAATTTATTCTTTAATTTAAAAATCCCTAAATTAATCATTTCAATAATATTTAATTCCTAATTAAAAATGATAACTCAAATTTAAAATTTTAAAATGTTAAAGGACTAATCATTAAATTAAATTAAAAAGTTAAATTACTAAACTCTTTTTAAATTTTTAATTAAATTAAAATTAAAAATAAAATAAAATTAAATTAAATTAAATTAAATTAAATTAAATCAAATTAAATAAATAAATTAAGTTAAATTAAATTAAACTAAATTAAATTAAAACAAATTAAATTAAATTAAATTAAAACAAATTAAATTAAATTAAATAAAATAAAATTAAATTAAATTAAATTAAATTAAATTAAATTAAAATTAAATTAAATTAAATTAAATTAAAGGAAATTAAGTCAAATTAAACTAAATTAATTCAACATCAAATCAAACTAAATTGAATTAAATTAAATTAAATTAAAATTAAAATTAAATTAAATTAAATTAAAGTTAAATGAAATTGAATTAAATAACATTACCTAAGACATAAAGAAATTAAATATAAAGCAACTTGAACACTATTCCAAATTTAAACCCATTAACTTAAATTAAATCATTTGAATACCAATTTGCCCTCGAAAGCTTTGGTTGTTATAACTCCTAAATAGAACATTAAATGAAATGCTACTTCACTTATAGGATATTCAAATGTCCTAGTTCACTGAGCAAGATAACAACAAAACTTGAATTCCCGGACGATTAATTCATTTGTATAATTAACTTCATTTGGACTTAAAACAATCCTAGAAATATTGAAAAGATGTTTAAGATTTGCCTTAAGCACTTCCTCGATATGATAGGAGGTTCATAAGAACAATTGAACTTAATTATTCTTTGATGAAGAAAATCGTCCTCAAACCAAAATACAAGAACCTAGACATCATAGGAAATGATTAGCTATAGGATTAAGAACTTGGTAGAAAACCATAACCCTTCCCTTAGTTTTACCTAGGAACTTGTTTAAATATTCTAATTGTGTTTTAAGTGCAGCTTGGGATGACGGGAAGACCCTCTAGGTACGCTTTTATTTTATTGCAATTTACATTATTGCAATTTCTTTAATTGCATCGCACTTACTTTTCTTGCATGATAAACAATCGTTGCATGAAAACCCACACCTTTAGGATAGTCCCTAAAGCTGAAACCAGAACTAAATTAAAAGTCATTACAAGATAAAATTCACCGCCACAACATTTCAAAATATAAAACAACTCAAAATTTAATCACAAACGTAACACAAAACTACAATTACAACGAAATTAAAACGTCCCGTTGGATGATCGGGAATACCTCGGATGATGTAACCTACGTGTTGCTAACGGGATTTCCCACGGTCTAAATGAAAGTGTGGAACTCATTTAGTTGAGTTTAGCAAATTCATCCGGACTAAGTGAATCCGATAAAAATAACGATGCCGGAAGGATGGAACCGTGGGATCTTAACCGGTTGTCGTTATAATCAACTTTAAGATTTGTTTTAATTAAAACACAAAAGCACTTGGAAATTAAGATTTTATCTAAACTAAAACACTTTTCTCATCTCCCGATTTATGACTTCTAAAACTAAACCTCTCGCAACAACAAGGAGCTTGGAGCATGGTGGGCGACACGGCCATCATCGTCGAGCAAACTCGAATCTACATCGGCAAAACTTTCCTAGAATTAAACAACAAAGCCATAGGACTTCGAGGTAGTTGCCTAGTGCAACATAAATCCTCAACCTTTTGTTAGGCATTTGCATTGCAAATTAAGCCCTAACCGGTATTAGGATTCCGAGGTAGTCGTCCGATACGACATAAACCCTCACATCTTCCAGGCCATTTGTATGATTATGTCATACTAATATAAGTCCTAATTAACTAAAACTGGCAAGATCAAAACATTAAATAAATATTAGGACTTTCCTAAATCCAAGCCAAACAATAGGATAGTCGGGAAATTACCGAAGTTCGCTTCGAATCTGTAATTTCTCCTACTTTTCTTCCTTTGAATCCCCAAAACAAAATGTTTCAAGCTTGATCCATTCCCTGTTGAAATTCCAAAATTCAATCCTTTGAAGACTTAAACTTTGAAATTCTTGAGATCAGAACTACTGATTATTATCGAGAGTTTTCTTAGGTGATTCCCGTCACTTAAGATGTAATTAACTATAGGGGCTTGCCCTTATAGGGAATTTTAAAGAACCCAGGTAATATAAACCCTGTTTAATGTTTTTTATATTAAGCAGGGGAATTTGTCGGCACATAAAATTGGTTCGCAGACCAAACGGATGTCACAAATCTTTTAGTTTATTTAATCGAGCCCCACCATCAAGCAGTGTGTCTATCCTTAAGGATAGATACACGGTTTGTAGTGCGGTGCTCGTTTATATAAATTATTTGGGATGTGAGATCAGTTTGATTTCATATCTTAAAATTTTCAAAATCAAATACTACTTTCTAAATTATATATATATTTAAATTAAATTTAAAATTTTAAAATTCGCCGATAATTTCTGTTAGGCGACCCCTTTTCTGAATACAACACAACCTAAAAATAACGCCGACACTATTTTGACAATTTAATTCTAATAATTAGCATGTTGATTAGAAAAATCCAAAAAAATTATGGTACGTTCCTTATGACCAGAGGACCCTAAGAAAAATAGAAATTTATTTTAAGTCATTAAAAATAACCCTAATGTTAATTAAGGCTTTGATTTCAAATGAAAAGAAATTTGATTATATATAAATGTAAATTGCTCAAAAATAATTCTCCACTAAATTTTAAAGGTCAGAGAACTCCCTATAAAAATTTCATGACATTTGGAGTTCATTTAGTCACCTAAATGAATTTTCTAAGTGAAATAATAATTTTGAACATTAAACTAATTTTATTAATTGAAATCAAGCTAAAAAATTCACCAAATTAATTTTGGGAATTCTCTGTGATCAGAGAAATTTTCTAAAATTAAAATTATAATTTAATAAAATTTTATTTTAACTATATTTTAAATATTTAAATAATTAAAAATTATTAAAAATCACTAAGTTATCACATTTGGTTTCCTAATCATTTATTAACCATTCACATAATTTTTCTAAGCCTCAAAATCAAAATATTAATTTTAAAAGGCTTAAATTAATTTTTAAAAGGCTAAAAATGAGTTTTCTTATTTTTTCCACTAAAATAATTTTAATAATTAAAATAAAAATCAGAAAAATATAAAATTTCTTTCTTTCGGTTCCCTAACCTCAGAGGGACTTAAGAAAAATATAAAATTGATTTTTGAATTTTTAAAATATTTTATAATTAATTAAAACTCCCGAACTTAAAAATAATTCTAATAATTAAATTAAGATTCAAAAAAATCATGAAATTCGGTCCAAGTGGTCATTTGGTCCAGGTCTACCTCTAATAAAAATTTTAAAGTTAGAGGTCTTGTGTTGGACAAGTTATTGAATTTTCATTGAAAATCCCTATTTTTGCATATATATATATATGTATGAATGTATATATATATATATATATATATATATATATATATATATACATATATATATATATATACATACATATATATATATATACATACATATATATATATATATATATATATATATATATATAAATTAAATTAAAATTTAAAAAATCACATTTTCTCCTCCAATGTTTTAATTAACCTATAAGTGGGGTCACATAAAAATTTCAAAGTCATTTGAGTTAAATTTAATGAATTATGAAGTGATAAAGGCCTTTAGAGGTAAAATTGTAATTTTGAAAAATTTAGCCTTAATCAATATTTAAGCTTAATTAAAATGGGAAAGGGAAATAAATGATCATAGTTATTATGATTGAATGTTTGAAATATAGAAGGGTAAGTGGTAGAAACCCATTTCATTTTGCCACATTAAAAGACAAAATTTATGATTGAACTAATTATCATAATTTGGAAGAAAATTAAATTAAAAGAGCCTTAAGGTTTGGGGTTGATTTTGGAAGTTAATATTCTACTAATTTAATACCCCTTCATTTGATGTTTAAATGATAATTAAATATTTTGATAAGAATCACAATCATGAAGGTCATTTAATATTTTTTAAGACATAAAAATATCTACTAAAACTTAAGGGCTTAGTAGTGAGCTAGGCTTAATTAAAGTAATTAAGTAGTAAGAATTAGAAAATAAAACATAGTTAATTTTAAACTACTTTTGAAACATTACAAGCCCATTAAAATTTGATAAATTCTTCCATAAGTTAAGTTTGCCTCTAAAGGCCCACTCACATAATTCCTAAGTAAAGTACCAAATGATAACTACCCCACCTTTCGAGATGACTAAAACATTAGCTCACTGAGCATAAGAGTATGGAACATATAAATCATTTAATAATAATAATAAGTCTAAAAAGGCCTCAAGGAAGCTCAAAAGTATTATGAAATATCTAGGCCTCTTTTGGATCTTTTCACAAGTCTTCTGGACACCTTATAGGACTACTGCACCTACTATATCTATTAAATGAAAAATATCTCTCAAATAAATGAATAGGACCCACTAGGTTATGACCTAGGACTTTGTAAGCTTATGATGAACATATCCATAGGTTTTACTTTCCTTTAAATTATAAATGTTTATTGCAAGAATACTGAAGTTTCAGGTGGAGATGACGGGAGACCTACCAAGTATGCTTTTATTTTATTGCAATTTACTTACTTGCACTCTATAACACTTTCGTTCCTTACAAATTTGCATGCTAAACAACGATGTCACCCTGTATCTAAACTAAAACTTTTAGGATAACCATAAAACCAAAATCAAAAATAAAATTAAAAATTAAGACAAGATAAAATTCACCGCCACAACATTCAAAAATATAAAACTCAAAATTTAATCACAAACGAAACAAAAATCACAATTGTAACTAAATTAAAATGTCTCATTGGATGATCAAGAATCCATTGGAGGAGGTAACCTATGTGTCACTAACGGAGTTTCCCACGGTTTAAATGAAAGTATGGAACTCATTAAGTTGAGTTTAGTAAATTCATTTGGACTAAATGAATCCGATGAAAATAGTAGTGCCGGAATGATGGAACTGTGGGATCTTAACCGGTGTCACTATAATCAACTTTAATGTTCCTCTAATAAAATATTAAGTCACCTCAAATTAAATATTTCCAAAACATGATACTTCTCTTTTTCTTCAATTGACACTTCTTTAAACTAAACCTTCCACGTTGAGAAGCTTGGAGCATGTATAGTGGGCAGCACAACCATCTTCAACAGAAAAATTCCTTAGAAATAAATAAACAAGCCATAGGTCTTCGAGGTATCCTGCTTAGTGTAGTATAAATCATCACCTTTTCTTTAGGCCCCTGCATAACCATGTTGTGCAATGTAAGCCCTAACTCGTCTTAGGTTTCCGAGGTTGTCATCAGGTATGACATAAATCCTCCTATCTCCCATGACATTCACATGATCAGTATCAAGTGAATGTAAGTCCTAAATAATAAAATTGACAGGATGAAACACCAAATAAATATCTTAAATCAAAGCCAAACCATTAAATAGTTTGGGAAGACATCAAGATTTTCCTTGAATCTATGTCCTTCCTTTAGTCTTCTCTCCTTTGATTTTTGATAAAATGAAATGTTCCAAAACTTGAGCCATTCGCTTATTGAATTTTCGACTATCATATTTTCTTTAAAAACCTTACCTTTGGAAATCATGAATGTAAATATTTCCTGATCTATATCAAGAGTATTCTTAGGTGACTTCGGTTATATGAAATGTAATTAACTATATGTTGACCTAGTTTTTGATGAGGTTCTTTCTTTTCTCTCCTTAGTGCTTAGGATCTAGCCATAAGACATCTCCTTGACTATCATAGAAGACTAGAAATGGAACCCACCACTTAGAAATTCAAACACCTCTTAACTCTTCTTGAGCCCCACACAGATGACCATAAACCTCCAAGCCCTTTTGGAAGTTTAAAAGTTAAATGTGGAGGTTCAAGGATGAGTTTCAATAGGATTCTTTGGCCTTAGGATTAACCTGGGTGGCCTGGTCTTGGTGAGGGTCAGCTTGCACACACTACACTATCACATACATTCTAAACCCTAAAACCATTCTTTCCCAACTTGTCTTCCTGACTCATGTAGGTAACTCATATGGATGGACCTCAACCACTAAGCCCCTGGCTAAGAGGGTTAGGAACAACATATTGAGTGCCTAAAATGAGTCCTCTCATGGCTCTTGTGAGCTTAAAATGGCTTCATGGCTCAACCAAAACGGTTTAATTTTACTCACATCCAATCAATCTTCGTTTTTGCCAAATTTCAATTTTTGACCCCCAGGGCCCCAAACTCCACCCAAGCCTAACCAAAACCAAAACTCCCCAAATTGTCCTAAACCAACCATGAACCCAAACAAGCCCAAATCACAAAATTAAGACTCAACCAAAATTGAAAACTCTTTTTCACACCTCCATAAACATTTTGCAACATTAATTTTACATCAAAACCAACATTAGCCTAACCTTAGCCCAAGTTAGCCTAATTTGATCCACTTTGACCCTATTACTAAAAGACCCAAATTAAACCCAATTCAACCCCAAATGACACCAAATCTTTTCTAAAATTTTCATGACACATTCCTAAATAAAATGCAACATTTATTTGGCATAATCTTTTATAAAATTTTATCCACAAATTTTTTTTTAAAACTTAAAAGCCCACTTCCATAAGACATTTAAAAGCCCATTTTTATCAAATTTGAAAAAGCCCAAAATCTATTCCAAAGCCCATGTGACATTTTTCTCATCATTCCTTTAATTGATATCATACCCTAAGTCCTAAATCAATCATCAAATAATTCTAAATTAAGTCTCATGCCAAATCACCCATAAATGCCAAAACTTCTAAAACCCATTTCCATGAAATTAAGCCAAGCCATTCCTAAGCCATGAGCAAGCCTTGGAGCCATGCACAAGCCACATGAAAGCCATGAAAATCTTAGGTTTGTCAACACCCCATAAGTGGAAAAAGGAGGAAGGCCTTTAAGCACTACTTAAAAGTCATTAACCTTACCCATGTTTCACCTTAACCCATGATTAATCCAAATATTCATGGATGGGGACTTCACCACCCTTTCCTAGCTGACCCAACTAATTCCCTCAGCCTAAAATCAGACCTTGATGGGTGCACCCGACCCATTTCCATGGCTTGCCCATTTTAAGCCTAAAATTAGCCCTCCCCCCATTCCATTTAAATCAAGCCTTAGACACATGTCCAATTCCAATTGTTTGCACAAAACTCAAACCCTGACCTCACTGGTCAAGATGGTGACCCATGCCTGCCGGCCAGCCACCTGGGTCGCCGGAAAACACCACACCCGTGAGCACCCATTTGATTCAAAAATTCAAATTTAGCCAGCTGAGCTGTCCCAACCCAAGTGGATACCATGGTTGTTCTTCTCCTCCCCTAGGCAGCTGATCCCAGCCCTTAACTTGCCCTGGTGAGCCCTCTAGTCATGGCTATTTGAACTCCTCAGCTCCACGGCCAAATTTTTGGATTCATCGGACCTTACCAAAACTCTGCCCAATTGATCCCAAACTCTTCTCCTAACTTAGAGCAATTGATCCCCACTGAAATCCAACCCAAAAACCCCCTCTGCGAGTTCAATTTCTGAGCTCAATTTTAAACCCAAAACTAGGACACTTCACCATTGTGAGTCAATCTTCAAATTGATTGACTCTACACCTTCACCAGACCAAGGAAAGAATTTCCCCAGCAAAAGCCCCCTCACCAGGCCAGCCATTCCTCCTATCGACTAAGCTTTGAAATCGGGCTTGGATGAAATTACACCTAGACAATTCACCAGGACTAGAGGCTTCATCCCTAGGCTCCTCTAGCTCCAACGAATGTGCCGAGCACATCCAATCGAGGCTTCACATCTTGGACCAAGGTATGGAAACTCCCCTTGCTCCCGAGCTTCCAGCGATTCTCCATTTTGTTTCACTTGATTTCGATGCATGTTAGTCATATGGATAGGCTCCTCTAGGCTAGACGAGCGCGTAGGAAGAAACCACACTCCATTTGGTTGAGTATCGGGTGAGATCTTAGGGTTAGAAGGCAGACAGCTCTTAGGACACACCAGGCGGAGACGATGACCATGGACCGTTCGATCGTGAGTGTTTTCAACAGACGGCTCAGATGGCGTCGGACGAGGAGATGGAACATGAACCGTGGGCCGCGCAGTGCTGACTCAGATGGCAGCGTCGAATGAAAGAGAGCCGCATGGAGTTTCAGAGCTGTCGAGGATGACGAGGCGCCGCGCTGGATAAGTAGGAAATTAGGGATTTCTGAATTATTTAAATAGCCAGAACTTCAAAAATCCATATCTTTGCATAGAAAAATCCTAAAAATAAACCAAAAAAATACCCTCTTGCTCAGTGAATAGAGGAGAATAATGTGGAAAAAGAATTAAGTTAATTTGTTGAGTCTATGATTTTTAATTATTTAAATACCCTCTGTGATGTTTTAATTCTCCATTTACATACATTATTTATCATGGCATCAGACCATAGGGCTTTTGTAGCCTCTATTTTTAGGAACATTCCCTGAATTTTTCAAGACCAGAGGCCATCTCTATGGAGAATTACCTAATTTCTAAGATTATGTGTCTGTTGTGGTATTTTAATTCTAGTAATTAGCATATTGCTTAGAAAATTTCAGGAAAATTAGGGGAGGTATCTCCAGACTAGAGGACCCTAGGAAAATTATGGTTCGATTTAATTCCTTAAGAATAACCCTAATTAGCCTAAACCCTTGGAATTGAATTTTAATTAATTAGAAGTAACCACACATCAAAATCACTTGAAAACAATTCTACATCATTGCTTAAGATTTAATGAACCTCACATAAAAATTTCAAGTCAATTGGAATTGATTTAATCCATTAAATGAATTAATTAAGTAAGATGACTATTTTAAAAAATTTAAAAAAATTCATAAAACCCAAAATACACTTCAAAAATTTACCAAATTTGTTTTGTGGGCTCTCTGATGTTAGGGGAGTATAAGGAAATTAAAATTGGATTTTTCTAAAAAATTTCATTTTTAACCCTATTCTTAATATTTTATTAATTAAAAAATTAAAAAAAATCACAAAAATATTAAAAATCACAAAAATGTCATATTTTGTTCATTAATCACTTAGGAACCAACCAAATATTTTTCTTAAGTCTCTAGGTTAAGATATTGATTTTTAAAAGCTTAATGTAATTTTTAATGTTAAAAAATGAATTTTCAAACCTTTCCACTAAAATAATTCTAATAAATCAAAGAAAAATCAGAAAAATATAAAATTTGTTTCTCTGATTTTCTTGAGTTTAGAGGGACTTAAAAAAATATAAAAGTTAATTTTCAACTTTAATTTTATTTTATAATTAATTAATACTCCAAAATTAAAATAATTATAATAAATAAAATATAATTAAAAAAATCAACAAAATTGGTCCAAGTGATCCTCTGGTCAGTAGGAACTTTACCTTGGTCATGTTGTTGAATTTTCATTGAAAATCCTCATTTTTCATTAAAATAATTATATAAATTAAATTAAAAAACAGAAAAATCACATTTTGTTCTATAATGTCTTAATTGACATATGAGTAAAGTGACATAAAAATTTCAAGTTCATTTGAGTTCAATTTGATGAGTTATGAAATAAATAAGCCTAAAGGGGCATAATGGTAATTAAGAAATTTTAACCATAACTAAAATTTAGGCTAAACCAAATGGAGGGGTAAAATATTTGATCTTAAAGTCTTATTAGATGATTGAAACATAGGACATTTAAGGGGTAGAAACCCATTAATCACCTTGAACATTTAAAGAAGAAATTTTAATTAATTAAATCACCTAAACTTTGGAAGATTAATTAAGACTTGAATTGTTAAGATTAGGGATGTAATATAGGAGAGTTTTAATTCTTTAAATTGAATCTCTAATAAGTAATTTGATTAAATATTATTTAAACATCAATTAATAGGACTCTAAAAATTTTGATTGGAACTAATAATTTAAGAAAGATAATGATTTTTAAAATTTTATAATTAAATTAAAAGATATTTGGATTAATCTGAAATTATTTGAAAATCGAATTGAAACAAACTCAAGATGTTAAGATTAACTTGAAATTGTTTAAAACTTAAATTAAAACAAAAAAAACATTAAGATTAACCTAGAACAGTTCATGACTAAAACATCATAAATTAAATCATTTTAAAACATTAAAATTAACCTAAAATATTAAAATCATTTAAAACATAAAGGCTTAACTGAATTAAGTAGCTTGAACACTTTTGCAACTCAAAAAGATTTAAAACACCTAAAAGGACCAACTAAAACATTATAATTAAATCAAAATCACTTTAAATCTTCAACTCAAAACTTCGATTAAGATTGGTTAAAATCTTTAATGAACCAAGTTACCCCTAAAGACTTTCATTATCATAACTCTTAAATGAAGCGTTAAGTGAAATGTCACTTCACTCATCAGATAATTAAATGTCTAAGTTCACTGAGTAAGAAACAAAATTTAACTAAATTTTTGGATGATTAATTTCACCTGTACAATGAAATTCATTTGGACTCGAAACAATCTCAAAAGTATTGAAAAGATGTTCAGGATTTGTCCTAGACGTCATAGGACTTGACTAGCAGTAGAATTAGGATTTTGGTAGACAACCAGAACCTTCCCTTAGCTTTACCTAGGTACTTGTTGCAAATATTTAAATGTTCTAACATGTGTTTTAAGTGCAGTCGGGAATGACGAGATGACCCACCAGGTACGCTTTTATTTTATTGTAATTTATTTACCTGCACTGTACTTTACTTGTCTTGCATGTTAAACAACAATGACACCCAGCATGAAAACTGAAACCTTTAGGATAGCCACAAAACTGAAACCCAAAACTAAATTAAAATCAACACAAGATAAAATTCACTGCCACAACATTCAAAAGATAAAACAACTCAAAATTTAGTCACAAATAGAACAAGAAAACTATAACTTCAACTAAATTAAAACGTCTCGTTGGATGATCGGGAATCCCTCGGATGATGTAACCCACATGTTTCTAACGAGATTTCTCACGGTCTAAATGAAAGTGTGAAACTTATTCAGTTGAGTTTAGCAAATTCATTTGGACTAAGTGAATCCGATGAAAATAATGGTGCCGGTATGACGGAACCGTGGGATCATAATCGATTCTGCTTAATCAACTTTAAGATTTGTTTTAATTAAAATACTAAGTCATCTCAATTTTTAAAATTTCTAAACCAAAACACTTCTCTCATCTCTTGATTGCCACTTTCTAAAACTAAACCTCTGCAACAATAAGGAGCATGAA
Source organism: Papilionanthe hookeriana x Papilionanthe teres (assembly GCA_022702705.1). Taxonomy (NCBI): domain Eukaryota; kingdom Viridiplantae; phylum Streptophyta; class Magnoliopsida; order Asparagales; family Orchidaceae; genus Papilionanthe; species Papilionanthe hookeriana x Papilionanthe teres. The sequence continues at coordinate 146,442,960 of CM040421.1, forward strand.
GCATAGTGGGCAGCACGGCCATCGTCGTCAGCAAAACTTGGATCTACTTCAGCAAAACATTTCTTAAAATTAAATAAAAAAGCTATAGGATTTCGAGGTAGTTTGCCTAGTGCAACATAAATCCTTAACTTTTCGTTAGGCATTTGCATAATCATGTTATGCAAATTAAGCCCTAACCGGTCTTAGGACTCCGAGGTAGTCGTTTTGGACGACATAAACCCTCATATCTTTGAGGTTATTCGTATGATCATGTCATACAAATATAAGTCCTAATTAATTAAAATTATCAAGATTAAAACATTAAATAAACTCTCAAATTGAAGCCAACCAATAGGATAGTCGGGAAGTCATCGAAGTTCACTTCGGGTCTGTGACATCCCCTACTTCTCTTCCTTTGATTCCAATAAATAAAATGTTCCAAATTTGAGCTATTCCCTATTGAAATTTCCAAAATTCAATTTGTTTGAAAACCTTAAACTTTGAAATTCTTGAGAGCAAAACCACTGATCATTATCGAGAGTTTTCTTAAGTGTTTTTGGAAATTTAAGATGTAATTAACTATAGGGGCTTGCCCTTATAAGGAACTTTAAGAACCCAGGTAATATAAACCCTGCTTAATTCATTTATATTAAGCAGGGGAACTTGTCGGCTTATAAAATTGGTTCGCAGAGCAAACGAATGTCATAAATCTTCTAGTTTATTTAATCGAGCCCCATCATCAAGCAGTGTGTCTATTCTTCGGGATTGAGACACAGTTTGTGGTGTGGTGCTTGTTTATATAAACTATTTGGGATGTGAATCAGTTTGATTTCATATCTTAAAATTTTCAAACTTAAAATTATTTTTAAAATCAAATGCTACTTTCCAAATTATTTAATACTTTATATACAATAAATTTAATTTAAAATAAAATGTGCCGACAATTTCTGTTTGGTGACCCCTTTTCAAAATACAACACATAACCTATAAATATGCCGACACTATAGGGGCTTGAACTTATGGGAAACTTAAAGACCCCAAATTAATATAAACCCTATCTAATTCCTTCATATTAGATAGGGGAAATTATCGGTTAACAATGATTTGCAGACCAAACGGATGTCATGAATTCTTTAGTTTATTTGATCAAGCCTCACCCCAAGCCATGTACCTATTCTTCATGATAGATACATGTCTTGTGATGAAGCACTTGATTATCTAAACTAACGTTTATATGAAATAAGTTTGATTAAGTATTCTTGAAAATTAAAATGCTATTTTCAAAAATCTATATATATTAAACTAAATGAAAAATCTTTTTTATAAAAAATTATATTTTAAATCCTTTAAAAAATTTCAACATTTAAAAATTTTAACGGCCGACAGGTATTCAACTTCAAATCATCAAGTTTCTAAAGTATATAATCATTAGAAAACCACCTTCATATCTCATAGGTATTATTTTAGTAAATGATCTTAGTGTTTGCGATTGAGTTCATAGAAACATTTATTAACCTTGTTAATATCAAGAACAACATGGTTAACTATATTTTGGTGAGTTACAAACTTCATGGATTGATTTTATCGAGGGTGTCAAGAATAGCTTATACTTTATCTAGAATACTCCTTTGGCCAAGAGGATGTAAAATTAGAATTTCCTATCACAAGTAATAAATAAGCACTTAACATGGTTGAGTATCATTCCAAAGTCTTCGAGGAATATTAAGATTTGATTAGATGGGCCAAAAGTTTACCTTCCTCCTTTTGTCAATGAGGATGCCATCTATATAAACCTTAAAAATCTTAACCCTATAGTTTAAAAGAATTTTAACTATTAATCTTTGGTATGTAGCCCTAGTGTTCTTGGTCCCAAAATGCATAAATCTGTAATTGAAGATTCTAACATCAACAATAAAGCTTATTTTCTATTTGCCCTTATAATGCATAGATATTTGATGATATCTTAAGATTGCCTTCAAAAAAAATAATTTAGATAGCTTGACAATTGAATCCACTTAAGTGTCAATGATTGTTACCAGTATGAGTGTTTAATGCATCCATAATTGACTTTCTTGGAGTTGACACTTATCTTTTAGATATTTTTTTGGCCTTCATAACCTTGAATATTTTCGAGCTTTATTTAAGGTATTAGCCTCTTTGAATATCCTACTTTCACAATTTTCTTGCATCCAGTATGATAGTGACATGTATCTTATCTAAGAATTTTGTTCTCCTTTATTTGATCTTTAACAAATTAGATAGGATATTCATAAGGTGACTTACATGATCATCAATGGCCAATGTGGTTCTAGCACATGCGACACCAATCTTTGGCTTCTATGGCCTATGGATGTCATCACAGGTCACCACTATGACCCATGTGACCATTTTAGCAATCATTTAGGATTTATCAATTGCTTTGAAAATAATTTAATTTAATATAGATATAATTTTTTTAAAAAAATATTATTCTAATTTTGAAAAATGAGAGCGAAAGATCTCATATATTTAATAGTTTAAGTAATCGAGCACAACATCAGAAGTGATACACTATCCCGAGAGAAAGGCATACCACTTGGCGGTAAGCTCGATCATATAAACTAAATAATTCATGACATCCAATTGGTCTGCGAAACTTTTATACAAATGACAAGCTCCACTATCGTATATTGAAGATTATATAGGGTTTATTTTAGCTAGGTTCCTAATTACCTATAAGGGCAAGCCCTTATAGTTAATTACATCTTAAATGACCGAAGTCACTTAAAAAAACTCTCGACTTGTAGCTTGCTCTGAACTCCTTGACACGATGGTTGCAAGTTTAGGGTTTTGGTTATGTGTGAAAATGCCATTGATGTGTCTCATAGCCTGTTGTAGGGTCCCACCTAACATATGTCATGCTATTATCTACCCTAGAGGCCTTTCCAAAAACATGAAATTAAATGTATTGTAAAAGTGCGTTAAAAGGAAAAAAAGGTAATAATGTGTACTTGAGATTCTTGCCATCACTACTATAAGGTTAGTATTATGAATATAGTATGCATATATCTTTGAAAAGAATAAAAGCACGAGGAAAGCACTTACATGTAAAACGAGTCAGTTGGCACAAAAAAAATTTGAACATGGTGTATGAATTTTAGTTATGTGGGAGCTCAGCTTCAGGGCTCGTGGCCTATCAACCCTCAGAAGATACCCGTAGGATTTTAACAACAATCTAAGATGATAAGACCCAATATAAGGTAGAAGACGACTAACAAAGCAGCTAAGAGAGGGCAAATCTTAAATTAATTGATGTGACTAACAAGTGAACTTGTTATTCAATTGTATCCTTAACTTGTTATGCATATAAGTATTCTAAAATTTTATAAAATATTATTTTTCAGGTAAAATATCTGTTTGATCTCAAAAATAAATTTTAATTATTTGGTAAATTATGCATTTCACAATTTAAACACATTGCTAGGTAAGAGCCACCTCCAGCTCCTAAAAGTAAGGGCAGGCTTATGCCAAATACTAAAGGATAATATTGCCAATCCTACACCCTCACAAAATTCATTGGGTACATAGACTCAATACAAACCCATTATCCTATTTCAAGCATCAGAAGCCTTTCACATCATTGCTTTATCACCAAAACCTCCAACTTACACCAGCCTCGATGAAAACATGCTTAAGTTTTATTTCATCATTTAAACAAACCAAATGTGACCCCATGAAAATTTTCCATCAAAATGTCAAAAAATTCAAAACCCTTTTTCATGAAATTGACCAAGCTTTGCCCCAAGCCACATGGAGCCATGGAGCCATGCATAAGCCATATACAATCCTTGGAAGCCACTTTCCACATCACCAAACCATTTATGGCTAGAGAGGGAACCCCTTTCCAAACTCCTTCTTAAGCCTTTTTAACCCCTTTTATGTCACACTCTAACCCATGCTTAATCAAAATTCTTGGGATAGAGAATTCTCCACCTAAAGTGGGCTGAGCCAAATGATTCATTTCAACCCAAGTCAAACTCTTGGAGGGTGAACCCAACCTATTTCCATGGCTTGACCAAATTAAGCTCAAAATGACCCTTCCCCCTTACCACTTAAATCAAACTCCTTTACACATGTCAAGCCTCAATTGAACTCACCAACTTCCACCCCTGACCCCACTGAGCCAGATTGTGACTTGACCCTGGCCGGACCACCACCTGGGCCGCCGGAAAACACCAGGCCGAGAGCCTCATTTGAATTCAAAAATTTAAAACTCACCTGCTGAGTTGTCCCAAGAACAATGGCCATTAGAGCTCTTCTACTCCTCCCCTAGGCAGCAAATCCCAGCCTCCAAACCTCACTGAAACCAACCATGGACATGGTTATTTAAACCCACCTCCCTCACGGCCAAAAGGGTTGATGCACTGGACCTTAACAAAACTCTGCCCAATCCACTCCAAACTCTTCACTCAACACAGAGAACTCAATCCCCACTGCTTCCCTGCCCTAACCTCCATTAACAGAGCTCAATTTCTCAACTCAAAATCCACCCCAAAACCAGGACACTTCTCCACAGTGAACCAAACTCCAAATTGAGCAGCCCTACACCTTCACCAGACCAAGAGAAGAAGTTCCCCAGCAAAAGCCCCCTCACCAGGCCAGCCATTCTCCCTATCGGCCAAGCTTTGAAATCGGCCCTGGTCACTTTCATACCTGGACAATTCCTCAGAGCCAGAGACTTCATCTGAAGCTTCCTTGGGTTCAATCGAAGGTGTCACAACTCTCTGATTGAAGCTTCACTTCTCAGAGCAAAGGTATGGATCTCTTCTTCCTCCCGAGCTTCTGTGAGTTCTCCATTTTGTTTGGCTCAATTTCATAGCATATTAGTCATATAGATGTGCGTGTCTTGTTGAGACGAATCTATAGAGTATAAGAACATGAAATTTGGTGGAGAAATGAGAGAGATGTTAGGGTTTTAGTGTGGACGACTCTCGGGACACACCAGACTGAGATGATGACCAGCAGCCGTCGGATCGCGCGTGTATCGGATGGACGGCCAAGATCGATCCAGATCAAGATATTAGACGGAACCACAGGCTGCGTGGCATCCTAGTCAGATGGTGGCGTCAAATGGGAGCGCGCCATGTGGGCTTTCGATCCGCCGTAGGATGACGGGGCGCTGACTGGTTTAAGTAGATAAATAGGGTATTATTTATTTATTTAATTACCCAGAACTTCAAAAATTCATATCTTTGTGTAGAAAAACCACAAAATAAAATAAAAATACCCTCTTGCTCAGTGAACAGAGGAGAATAATGTGAAAAAATAATTAAGTTATTTTGATGAGTATTTTATTTTTAATTAATTATTTACTGATTTCAGTATTTTAGTTCTCCATGCATGCACACAATTCACCAGAGCATGAGACCATAGGGTTTTTGTAGCCTCTATTCTTGGGAACATTCCCTGTATTTTCCAAGGCCAGAGGCCATCTCTGTGGCAAGATATTCATTTTTCAAATTTATGTGTCTGTTTTGATGCTTTAATTCCAGTAATTAGCATGTTGCTTAGAAAATTCTAGGAAAATTAGGGGAGGTAGCTTATGACCAAAGGACCCTTGGAAAATTATGGTTTAGTTTTATTCCTGAAGAATAATCCTAATTGGCCTAAACACCCAAAACTGAGTTTTAATTAATTAGGATTAACCACACATCAAAATTACTTGAAAATAATTCTCCACTGTCACTTAGGATGCAGAGAACATCACATAAAAATTTGAAGTCAATTGGAAATAATTTAACCCATTAAATGAATTATTTAAGTTGTATGACCACTTTTAACATTAAAAATTCATAAAACATAAAATACACTTAAAAAATTCACCAAAATGATTTTGTGGGCTCTCTGATATCAAAGGAGTCTAAGAAAATTAAAATTGGAATTTTCTAAAAATTTTCATTTTTAATAATATTTTTTATATTTTAATAATTAAAAAATAATAAAGATCACAAAAATATCACATTTTGACTCTTAATCACTTAGGAACAAACTAAATATTTTTTCTCAAGTCTATAGGTTAAGAAATTGAATTTTAAAGGCTTAAGACAAATTTTAATATTAAAAAATGAATTTCCCCACATTTTCACTAAATTAATTCTAATAAATCAAAGAAAAATCAAAAAAATATAAAATTTGTTTCTCTGGACTCCTTGAGGTGAGAGAGATTTATGAAAAATATAAATTTCATTTTTCAACTTTAATTTTATTTTATAATTAATTAATACCATAAAACTCAAAAAAATTATAATAAATAAAATATAATTCAAAAAATCACCAAAATTGGTCTAGGTGGTCCTCTAGTTAGTAGGGACATCCCACAATTTTTTTAAAGAGAAACTTTACTTGGCCATGTTGTTGAATTTCCATTGAAAACCGTCATTTTCTCACAAAAATAAATATATAAATTAAATTAAATTCAGAAAAATCACATTTTCTCCTCTAGCGTCTTAATTGATATATGAGTGAAGTGACATAAAAATTTTAAATTCATTTGAGCTTAATTTGATGAGTTATGAAATAAATAAGCCTAAAAGGGCATAAAGGTAATTAAAGGATCTTAACCCTAATTAATACTTTAGGTTTAATCAAAAGGGAAGGTAAAATATCTGATCTTAATTTCCTCTTGGGTGATTGAAACTTAGGGAGTAAAGGGGTAGAAACCCATTGATCACTTTGAAAATATCAAAATGGAACTTTAATTAATTAAATCATTTAAATTTTGGAAGGATAATTAAAATTTTGGATTGTTAGGGATGTGACTTAGGAAGATACCAATCCTTTAATTTGAAATCCCTAAATGAATCACTTTAATAATATTTCAATTCTTAATTAAACTTAAAATGATAATTGAAATTAATGATTAAAAAGAAAATAACCCTTAACTAAATTAAAGTTTAAAACATTAAGTGATTTAATAACTTAATTAAATTAAATTGAGAGCAGTAAAATTAATTTATCATTTGAAAATAAACCTAAAACAAATTTAAAACATTAAAATTAATCTAAAATATTAAGATCATTAAAATATAAAGATTTAATAGAATTGAAACAACTTAAACACTATTCCAAACTTGAAATTATTAATTAAAATTTTATAACTAAACCAAATCATTTCAAACCATCAATTCCAATTTTCTAATTAAGAACTGTTAAAATCTTCAACAAATTAATTTGCCCCTAAAGGCTTTCATTATCATAACTCTTAAATAAAGCATTAAGTGGAATGTCACTTCACTCATAGGATAACCAAACATCCTAACTCACTGAGTAAGAAGCAAAACTTAACAAAATCTCTTGAATGATTAATTCACTTGTACAATGAAATTCATTTGGACTCAAATTAATCTCAGAAGTATTGAAAAGATGTCTAGGACTCGTCCTAAGCACTTTCTCAATATGATGGGATGTTTTAGAAGAATAACTGAACTTAATTGTTCTTTGGTGAAGAAAATCATCCTTAACAAAACATAAGAACTAAGACGTCATAGGAATTGACTAGCTATAGGATTAGGATTTTAGTAGACAACCAAAACCTTCCCTTAGCTTTACCTAGGTGTTTTCTTGCAATTATATAAATGCTTTAACCTGTGTTTTAAGTGCAGGAGAAAATAAATAGGAATGCTTACCAGGTACGCTTTTATTTCATTGCAATTTATTTACATGCACTGTACTTTACTTCTCTGCATGTTAAACAAGAATGTCACCCTGCATGAAAACTGAAACCTTCAGGATAGCCACAAATCTGAAACCAAAACTAAATTAAAAGTCACAACAAGATAAAATTCTCCGCCACAACATTTCAAAATATAAAACAACTCAAAATTTAATCACAAACAAAACAACAAAACTACAACTACAACTAAATTAAAATGTCTCGTTGGATGATCGGGAATACCTTGGATGATGTAACCCACGTGTTGCTAACGGGATTTCCCACGGTCTAAATGAAAGTGTGGAACTCATTCAGTTGAGTTTAACAAATTCATTTGGACTAAGTCAATCCGATGAAAATAACGATGCCGGGATGACAGAACCGTAGGATCTTAATCGGTTATGTTTAACCTACTTTAAGATTTGTTTTAATTAAACCATTAAAAACATTTGGACTTTAAGACTTTTTTAAACCAAAACACTTCCCTCATCTCCTAATTTTCACTTTCTAAAACTAAACCTCTGCAACAACAAAGAGCTTGGAGCATAGTGGGCAGCACAGCCATCGTTGTCAGCAAAACTTAAGTTTACATCAACAAAACCTTTCTTTGAATTAAATAGCAAAGCCATATGATTTCGAGGTAGTTTGCCTAGTGCAACATAAATCCTTAGCTTTTTGTTAGGCATTTTGCATAAATGTTATGTAAATTAAGTCCTAACCGGTCTTAGGACTCCGAGGTAGTCGTTTGGTATGACATAAACCCTCACATCTTCGAGGCTATTTGTGTGATTATGTCATACAAATATAAGTCCTAATTAATTATAATTGGCAGGATTGAAACATTAAATATACTCTTAAATTGAAGCTAAACAATAGGATAGTTTGGGAAGTTGCCAAGATTCTTCTTGGATCCTCAGCTTCTCCTAGTTCTCTTCCTTTGGACTCCTAAAATTAATTGTTCCAAATTTGAGCTAATCCCGTTTGAAATTCCAAAATTCAATCCTTTAAAAACCTTAAACTTTGAAATTCTTGATAGCAAAATCACTGATCATTATCGAGAGTTTTCTTAAGTGTCTTCTGACATTTAAGATGTAATTAACTATAGGGGCTTGCCCTTATAGGGAACCTAAGAACCCAGGTAATATAAAGCCTGTTTAATTCCTTTATATTAAACAGGGGAACTTGTCGGCTTATAAAATTGGTTCGTAGACCAAACGGATGTCACAAATCTTTTAGTTTATTTAATCAAGCCCCATCATCAAGCAGTGTGTCTATTCTTCTGGATAGATAAGCGGTTCATGATGTGGTGCTCATTTATATAAACTATTTGGGATGTGATATCAGTTTGATTTAATATCTTAAAATTTTTTAAACTTAAAATTATTTTCGAAATCAAATGCTGATTTTCAAATTATATATATATATATATATATATATATATATATATATTAAACTTAAAATCTAAAAATTCGCCGATAATTTCTGTAGGCGACCCCTTTTTAAAACACAAACCTAAAAAAAGATGCCGACAAGTTCTCACCCATATAATTTCATGTGATTCTTACTAACTTTTATGAGACAATACTGCATTGGATCTTACATAATCTTAAGAAATTTTACAACTTAACAGGCCAAATTAAGAAGTAAACAAAGTTTTTAGAATCAATATTTACAACTTCTTCCAACTTTTAAACACTTATACTTTCCACAACAATTCTCTTTAAATTAATTACTTCTCCATTTAAGAAAGAAAAAGATAAAGTAAACTACTCAGAATGCATTGGGAAAATATAAAAACACATTGATTTGAAATTAAAAATAACGATAAGAAAAATAATAAACGAAAACAAGTATTATTAAACTAAATAAAAGTAAACACTTATCTGAAAATCCTCTTCACAGGACTAAGGAAGTTCCTCTGAAACTTTGACTCTTCGCTAAACTACTTCTCAAAGCAAGTCTCCCAACTCTATTGAATCGGAATATAGACTTCAGACTTCAATAAAAACTAAACTAAAAGAAAGAAAAGAAGTGGGAAGAAGAATACTTCACTCCGACCCTTTTCTCCTTTCTACTCTCTACTCCTACTTTAAATAAAAACTTTTAAAATGTAGTGGAAGAATAATGAAAGTACTCTTCAAAATGCAGTGGAAGAGTCTCCTCAAATTGACTCCCTAAATCTTTCCTAAGACTCTCTTTAAATAGTAAACCAAAAGGTGCCTTGGTATCTCTTCAAAATGTGTCCAGATTCAATGTATCTACCAAGGAACGCACCCCTTCATTCAAACTTGCCACCCAAAGGAAGTTATGGACGTTACCACCAAGAGTTGCATCCCATCCCCTTTAAAATTGGTGCTAAATCCATTTGAATCTCGATTTTTAATTGTGGCGGCTAAGCACCAGCCCAGTGGCACTTAGCTGCCAGTGCCAAATTTTTTTTTTTTCATTTTTTTTGCTCCAAATTTGATCCAATTTTGCTCCTTTCATCATGACCATCCATTTTCATCATACCTGCAAGAAATACACAAAATACCTTCCATTAAAGTGCAATATCATTAAAAATAGGTATAAAAATGTGCATAAAAATACTATATATTTTAGGTGTATCAGGTCCACATAGCCCAAAAAGTAAAATTGATGTGCACTTACAACCTCTTATAAATGAGCTACAGGTATTGTGAGAAACTGGTGTGTTGACTTGTGATATTGCAACGAAACAAAATTTTCTCCTTAGAGCTAATCTTATATGAATTATCAGTGACTTTCTAGCCTATGAGATGTTATCGGGTTGGAGCACAACTGAGAAATTAACTTATCCCATCTGCATGGACATGTCTAAAGCATTCACTTTAAAGCTTGAAAGAAAAAAATCCTGGTTCGATTTTCTTTGAAATTTCTCATAACGTAATCACTCATTCCGGAGGAATAGAGATGCATTTTTCAGAAATAGAGCTGAAATATTAAATCCACCCTCAAAGATTTGTGGAAATGATATATTACAGATCATCAGTAAAGTGCCAAAGATCACCGAGAGACCGAAACTAACCTCAAGTTGTCTTCCATATTTTGGCGTTACTTATAAAATGATGAAGCAGAGCATTTTTAGGGATCTTCCATATTGGTGGACTAATACGATTTGATATAATTTGGATTATTGAGAATATTTTTTTATTATTATATATTCAATATTTTTCTGGATATCAAGGGAAAAATAAAAGACTATGCCAAAGTAAGATTGGATCTAAGGGAGCATTACAAGACGAGGGGATTAGAACTGCAAGAGACAAATTTAGGTAATATAGTAAAGCCCATAGCAGCATATTGTCTCACATTAGATCATCGAAAAACTATCTTTGAGTGGCTGTATTTTTTGAAGTTTTTGAGTGGCTATGTTTCTCACAACCTAATGTGTTGATATGGGGATGGGGAAATATTTTGTATGAAGAGCTACAATTACCATATTTTTATGTCGTGCTTATTCTCTATAGGATTGAATGCCCTCCAAAGCCAGTACTTAATCCATTGATTAAAATCAGTGGATTTTTTAGAAAGTTGTTGTGCACAAGCACTTTAAACGTTGATTTTTTAGAAGACTTGACGTGAGCATTCTATTAATTCTATGCAAGCTTGAATGAATATTTCAACTCAAAAAATTTTTTTATTCAATTGAACATCTGCCCATACATCTGTGTTTTGAGGCTATATTAGGTGGTCCATTGCAATAAAAGTGGATATATCCCACTGAGAGGTATTTCATTTAATTTATATTAAAATAATATATTTTTTTCTAAACTAACTCAATCATATAGATTTCCTTATAAAACAAAAAAAGATTGTTAAGAGTAAAGCACATCCAGAGGGATCAATATGTGAGGCAAACTTATTACAAGAGACAATTAATTTGTTTTCTTGTTACTTTGATCAAGGGCAATGTACACATGAAACTGTCACTAAGATGTCTTTGTACTAGAAATTATCCATATTTTAGATATTAGGCGAACCACTAAGTAGACATGGTATGAGCTACCTCAACGATAGAGAGCTTCAAGCAGCTACATTGTATGCTCTGTCGAATTGTTATGAATTGCAATCATTCATATAATTTATAAAAAAATTTCATGTTTATTATCTAGAATTCTCTCTGAAATAACTCAGGCATTCAATTCACAATGATGTCAACATGTTATTTACCGTGATTTTGAACATCGGGGATGACTTGTATGTAAGCAACAAGATAGAAGAAGAACTTCCAAAATGGCTCAAATCATATGTACATTGAAGTAACTTTCAATTCACTGATATGTCTTGTACTTGTACCCTACAATGTAAAACTAATTATTCTTTGAAACTTCTATTAGGTTCATGATACAAGAAAGATAATCACACACCAAAGCTTGTTAGATCTTACTTGGGGGCTGATCCTGGAATATTTATGCTTATGTTTTATACATGAATTGTTACTTCTCTATAACAAAATTATAAAATGGGATACTACTCAAGTATATGTATCATTATCAAGTAATATAGGACTTTCTGATTAAGCTTCGATATATCAAACCCACAGGGAAAGTGTTAAATAAAGAAAATAGAAAATAACTTTTTACTTTATAAGAAATATCTCACCCAAACTAAAGATAATATTATACGAAATAAAATTTAATTCTTTTCGTTAATTTTTATAATTTGTAATGAAGTAAACAACTACTTTAACTAAATTTTTGTAACATTAAAAAAAATGCAAATAAAATATCTTTTTCCTTATAATGAATAAGTAACAAGACATATAATTCTTTTGTGAAAGTATCTAATTTGTGTTATGCCAAATAGGAGCAATTATATTCTTTACCCTTACTAGTGATGCTATAAAGAACATAGGTTAATCTATTGCCTTAAAATCTTGAAGACGGGCTAGGCAAAAAAGATACTAGCTCTCACTCTAGAGTTTCCTCTTCTGCTTCCACCTGTGGGCTAACATCTCGTATCAAAACATAAAATAATAAATCGAATTGGAGACTTTAGCCTGTCACTCTAAAGTCCTATAATTCTACACTCAGAAAAGTTAATATCCCTATTTATTTGTACTCAATCATATGGATCACATTCTCACCCATATAATTTCATGTGATTCTTTTCAATTATGGACTGAGACAATACCATACCGGTTCTTACATGTTCTCACAACATATATTAACATCTTAATTGGCCAAATTAAGAAGTAAATGAAGTGCAAGATTTTGATCATCCCAACTTCTTCCAACATTGAATTTCTATACTTTACACAACATTCTTCCATAACTTTATTACCTCATCATTTTAAGGAAAAAGAAAAAGAAAACTACTCAGAATTCATGGAGAAAATACAATCACAACTTAGTTTAAAGTTGGAAATCATAGTGAAAACACAAGAAGTCTTAATCAAAATCAAATGTAATAACAAAGATAAAGACTTATCTATAAATTCTCTCCACCAAACTCTTGAAGTTCCTTTGAAAACTTTGCTTTTCCTTACAATATTCCTTAGATCTTGGTGCCCAACTCTAAGGATTAGAGCTTGGTGCCCAACTCTAAGGATTCCAAATCTCACTTCTAATCCTAATACAAACTATAGTAAAGTAAGAAGAAATGGTGAAGTGGAGTAGTGTGTTACTAAAATAACTCTCTTACACAATAAACATAAACCAAACTCTCCAAAAATGACCACTTTTCTGATTAATATGCCCTCTTTTTATAAATTTTCAACAGCTACCTTCATATCTTTTCAAATTGTGTCCAGATTCAATGAATCTTCCAAAAGATGCATCCTTTCAAGAGTAATTTGAATTAATTTTGGCGCCAATAGGAAATTACCCACGTTTGTACCAAGAGATGGCTCAAACACCTCTTCAAAATGGCACCAAAAATTAAATAACTCCTCTTTAGTAACTATCGTGCACAAGCGCAAGTGTCTCGGTGCTTAGCCGAAAGGCTTCTGGTGTGTAAGCTCCAGGTCTGGGTGCATAGCCGCGAGGGCTCTAGCGCGTAAGCGTGGGTCCAAACGCTTAGCCGCCACAGGTTAATTTTGCACTTTTCTTCATTTCTACTCCAAATTTGGTCTCTTTTCACTCCTTTCATCACAATAATCTATTTAATCATACCTGTAAGAAAAATACACAAAATACCTTCCATTAAAGTGCAATATCATCGAAAGTAGGTATACAAATTTGTATAAAAATACTATATATTTTAGGTGTATCAAAATCCCTCAAACTTGAAATGTTACTTGTCCTCAAGTGACACTATAATCATATAAAAATCAAACAAGCAAATTATGTGATGAATTTATTTAAGGGTTTCTAAAATTTTGTTCTAGAAATGTAGTAGTCCAATTTAGAAAAAAAAAATTTAGTAAATGAGACCAATTTAAAGTTTAGAAATCTCTTAGGTAAAGGTCAATGAAAAATGTGAGTTTCTATCTTATTCAGGAATACTTATAGATTTTTCAAAATATAGGGTTTATGCATTTTATTTTTTTTGCTTAAAAATCTTCACTAAAAATAATTATAATAACTATATTATATTTATAAGCTTCAAGATTTTTTCAGGTCTTTTACTCTAGAAAGATCATGTGTGGAACTAATTTTTGATAAGACGAGCTTCTCCTTCCTTTTCACATACTATTTTTCACTTTTTCTTTTCTATTGTTTTTTTTCTCTTTTTTTTTTCTTTTTTTACAAGGCAAGGATTACTATATCTGGGTAGGCCTTTAATAATTTTGAATTCCACCCTTCCTTTCCTAAAGAATAACGTGGATAAATATCTTTCACTTAGAAATATAATAAAAGTTTTGAAAATTATTTTCAACAAACGAAATTGAAGTATTAAAAAATAAAAGTCGAATCCCTCTATTTTTCCAAAAAAAAAAATTTTTCTACTAAAGATAGTTACAAAATATTTATCATTTCTTCACTAAGAAATTTTTTAACTTTAAAATTTTCATCTTTACTATAGATTTTAACTAAATTCTCTTACTCATTTCTATATTCAAAATATTATTTCCCTAATATAACTTCATATACATAATTATTCTTCAATCAAAATATAACTTTTATTTATAGCACATTTTAGAAGAAATAAAATTTAAGTTTTTGTAAAAGATTTTTTATTATCCCCCCCCGGCCCAAACTTTAAACTTTTTGTTATAATAAAACATTCAAGCATAGTAAAGATACATGGGTGGGAATATACAACTATAAGTATCATGTTTGAAAAAATTTTAATATCCTAAATATTAAGGTATAATAATTAAAAATAGGAATGAAAATCACTAGATTAAATTTTTAACTTTATATTTTATAAAAAAAATTCAAAAGACGTCTAAATTAGTGGAGGAAATAAAAGCAAATTCACACATACTTAACAGAAATCCACATCTAAAATATATATGGTAGTAAATTGGAAAGTTAAGCATGAAATTTAAATAATAGATTTTAATAGTGTTTTAAACTTTCCTAAGTAGTTTCTGGAATAAGTTTTAAACTAACAAACAAAGTACACTACAAATTCACTAACCCATTTACTACCACAAAAACACTAAACATTCACATCACATATCACAAACAAACAACATTCACAAATAAAATAAAAATAACCTAAAGTAGCTCAGTAACTATTACATCAGTCACAATTACAACAAAATAGTTCACTTAACAACCATACATAGTAAATAACAACACATTCTGAAAAAAAAATCTAGCATTCATCACATAACATAACATAACACAACACAAAACAAAACATCAATCCTAATCCTCATCATCTTCCTCATCATTATCTCCTTCGTTCCAGGTACGTGTAGGCTCATATAGGGTAAAATGTGGATGTGAGGGTAACACAACACTATAGTCACCTCTGATCAATCTATCCATATAACTGTGATAGTTTGTCTCATACTCACTATGTCTCTGAAGATAATCCCCAATAAGATCTACCTTACCTTCTATATCATGAACTCGATCCTTGGTATACTTGATATTATCTTTCATTTTATTTAAAAGTTCAGTCTGTGAATCAGAAAACTGACCTGATGATGCCTGAGATGTGGAAGCACGAGATGTAGAAGCAACAGAAGTAGATGCACTTGAAGCTCTAGAAAATCCTCCTCTCCAGCCAAAAAGTGAATGCTCAACATATGTCTTTACATTCGTACTAGTAATAGGCGTAAGAAGCTGAAGGACCTCTTCCCAATTTTTAGATCTTACACCACCCCACTCACACAATGAATGTATAAGGGAAGCAAATCCCATACCTGAAGTGGTGGCAGCTCTGACTGACATCCAAATACAATCATAAATAATTTTCCCAATATCTATCGCCTTCCCCTTGCTGAATACAGTAATTCAATGTAGCTCTTTCTCTTTTCACCTCGCTCAGATGATTAGTAGGAAGCAACTTAGATGATATGAAATAACGTCAGGCCTTAGAGGTGGCATTTAACTTTGAAGCAGGGAAGTTAACTCTTCTCTCATTCGTTATTTCCATAATCCTCTTCCATCAGTCAAAGCAGAAATGATTTCATCTAAGACTTCCTCCATAGGATTATTATTCGAATAGAAACAAAATGTATTAGGCGACAACAAATAAAACTCGTTTATTACCTCGAGAGTAAAATGAACCAATTATCCTCGTACTAACACAAAGTTTTCTTCTGTCTCCCGGAGATTTGCATAAAACTCTCTCAAAATAGAAGTAACAGCTATAGTCGTGAAACAACAGAATCTGTCCCAAAGGCGTCTAACGATCATATCTTCTATCACTCCGCCTGACTTATCATAACCTTGCTCCTGAATCGGTTTATGGGATTGTAGAGCTTGCACGTATTGATCCTGAGCTTTCAAAATTATAAACTTGTTAGAATCAAAAGTAGATCTCGCCCTACTTCTCTTTGGTGCCATTTCTAAAATTTACATAAAAATTACCATTAATTCAACATATAACTTAAAATCACTAAAATGAACTTCTAAAGGCTTAAACTACTAAATCCAAGTAATTTCTAAAGTTTTTTCTTAAATTTTCACCATGAATAATGATTTTAGGATTTCTTCAAAATGCACTAAAACTATATGGTGAAAATAAAAAAAATTTACATAGGAGTAGTGCTCTTACCTCAAGAAGATCAAATCTAGCAATTTCCACTTGAAACAACTCAAAAATAGCAAATTTTGGAGATGCCCTAACTTCCTAAGTTGCGAACTCTGGACGAAGAAGACGATGGGGATGAAAAATTGTGAATTTTTTGGGTTTTTAAAAGCTGTAAACTGAATTTCACAAATTGGGGCCTAAGCGCGAAAGTTTGGCGCTAAGTCGTGAAGCACTGACGCGTAAGCACGGGATCTCGGCGCTTACCCTCAAATTCGTTGTTCTCAATTATTCGTTAAATACACATTTTCACTCAATTAATCAACCCTAAATTGTTTTAATAAGTATATCATCTCCTTATAATCTTCTTAACTCCAAAATTACGCTTTTATAGATTAAAAATAGATTCAATACAAGTCTTACACAAATACAAAACTCTTTACCAAATAAAACAAATACAAATTACAAGTGAAAACCACAATTCTTTAATCCAAGATCCTTGGATAAGATCTCATATTTTCTTTTCTACTCTCATTTAAACACTTAAACAAAACACTAAAAAAATACTTAAAACACAAGCAAATTTATATCACAAAACAAAACATAAAACACTTAAAAATAACACTTAACACAACTGACTAACACTTAACACAACATAATAACTTAATTCCATTCTCTATTACGTGGAACATATCCGGAACCTCCATTAGTTCCATCTGAACCATTTGATTTATAGATTTGATAGAACGGACGATGGTAGAAAACTCTTACTGAATGTTCTTCTATCTACTTGTTCTTCAAAAACATCACTTTATCTGCTTCTTCAACATTACTAGTATGACTAAATTGCATCTTTAATTGTCATCCAATATGTGCTAAATGTGTGTTAGTTACATTTACCTTTGTTCGACTGAGGCAATATCGGTCTCAATCATTACAATCTTCTCTGCTATTCCTTGAATACTAACGACTAGAAATTCATTATATAACTATTGCGCACTCTCACAAGTGAACTTCTTCTTGTTTGCATCTTCTTTCTTCTTAACTTCACTCTCCCAAGAAGACATTTTTCTAACTTAAACTCTTCTTTAGGGCTCTTAAGGTTGAAATTTGGAATGGGATGAATGTCCTTTAACCCGGCTCCTATTTATAGGATATAGATGCTTAAGAACCGACCTCCCATGTTCTATATCCATGAAATCACGTCCCATTCAACTTACCCATGATAATGACTTCTAGAATCTCATTTTTCAAATTTTTCATAACTCCGACGACTAAGTGCCAACTACTGGCGCTTGGCCGCCAGTGCTCAATTTAGCACAGGTCTCTAAAGGTCTGAATACTTATTTTAACTCATCCAATTTATCAATTAAGGTCTCATTAATCTTCACTAACATAATATAATCAAAATACTACTATATAATTCTTACTTCAAACCAAACATCAAACACACAAATCAAACATAAAACAAAGCACACTAATAACTATGGGTTGCCTCCCACAAAACGCTTGGTTTAATGTTGTCAGCCTGACATACACAATATTTATTCTGGGTGACCCAACATCATATTATCATCAAGCTTAAGCTGATCTACTAAAAAATAAGGTTTCAATCGATGACCATTCACTTCAAATATTTTCTCAGTTTTAGGATCCTTAATATCCATAGCTCCATAAGGATAAACTTTTATTATAATAAAAGGGGCCATCCACCTGGACTTAAGTTTTCTAGTAAATAATCTTAATTTGGCATTATATAGTAAAACTTGTTTTTGTGGCTCAATATTTTTATTCAGAACCTTACAATCATGTCACATCTTCCTTTTTTCTTTATATATCTTAGCACTTTCATATGATTAATTCCTTATCTCTTAAAGTTCGTTTAATTGTAATAATATTTTCTCACTAGCATCCTTTAAATTATAATTGAGCTTGTTAATAGCTCAATATGCTTTATGTTCAAGTTCAACTAGTAAATGACAAACATTCCAAAAAATTAGCCTATATGGGGACATTCTTATATGAGTCCTATATGTTGTACTATAAGCTCAAAAAGCATAATCCAGTTTGATTGACCAATCTTTTTTATTTGGATTAAGAGATTTTTCCAAACTCTTTTAATTTCATGATTGGATAAATCAACCAAACCACTTATCTAAGAATGATAAGAATTAACAATTTTATGGATGATATGATATTTCTTTACTAATTTCTCCATAATTTCATTTCTAAAATGACTTCCCCATCAGTTATGATTAATCTTGGAATTCAAAATCAAGAAAATATGTTATTTCTTAAAAACTTTGCAACACTTCAAGCATCACATTGAGGTAAAGCAACAGCTTTTATCCATTTAGATGCATAGTAAACTGCTAACAATATGTATAATTTTATAAAAGATGGTATAAATGGTCCCATGAAATCTAATCCTCAAACGTAAAATATTTCAACTCCAACACATAATTGATGGGCATCTCATTTCTTCTAGAAATATTTCCACCACGCTGACAACAATCATAATTTTTAATATAAGCATTAACATCCTTAAAAATTGTAGGCCAATAAAATCCAGATTGCAGGATGTTATATGCAGTTTTATCAACACCAAATTGTTCCCCAAAATCAGAATCATGACATTTTTAAATAATTTCATAAGTTTCTTCTAATGGTACACATCTTGGAATAATTAGATTCTTTCCTTATTTATATGAAAATGAGTCGTCTCAAAAATAAGTCTTAGCTTCAGATAAAAAATTCTTCCTTTGTTGGTAAGTCAAATCATAGGGTATAATGTCACTAACAATAAATTTTACAATGTCGACATACCATGGAACACGCTACTCATTAATAGTGAACAATTTTTCATCAGGAAATTGTTCGTTAATTTCTTCATCATAGAAGAGATATTTTTCATTTTCAATCCTGAACAGATGATAAGCAATTTAATTATCAGCACTCTTTCTATCTATTATCTCAAAGTCAAATTCTTGTAAAAAAATCCATCTTATCAGTCTTGGTTTTACATTCTTATTTTTCATTAAGTATTTAATAGTAGAATGGTCAGTATGCACCACACATTTTGTTCCAATTAAATATGATTTGAATTTATCAAAAGTAAACACTATAGCTAACAACTTTTTTTAGTTTTTGTATAATTAATTTGAGCTTTATTAAGAGTTCTACTAGCATAGTAGATTACTTCAAAAATTTTATCATTTTTTTTGTCCTAAAATAGCTCAAAAAGCATAATCACTTGCATAACATATTAATTCAAAAGGTTTTTCCCAATTTGGCGAAACAATAACTTGTGCAGTGATTAATTTCTCTTTTAATAACTCAAAAGTTTTCATACTATATTTATCAAAATTGAAAATTACATCTTTTTCCAATAACTAACATAGAGGCTTGGTTATTTTTGAAAAGACTTTAATATAATGCCTGTAAAATCCAGCATGTCCTAAAAAACTCCTAATCTCCCTTATATTTCTTGGGCAAGATAAATTAGCGATCACTTGAATATTTGCAGCGTCTACTTCCATATCTTTTTTTGAAATTTGATGGTCTAAAACAATTCCTCCGGCTACCATAAATTGACATTTTTCCCAATTAAGGACTAAGTTTGTTTTTATAGAGTGTTTAGGAATTTTAGATAAATGTTCTAAACATGATTCAAATAAAATTCCAAACACTGAAAAATCATCCATAAATACTTCAATTCTTTTATCAATTAAATCATAGAAAATTTCCATCATACATCTTTGAAATGTAGTAGGGGCATTACATAAACTAAAGGGCATTCTTCTAAAAGCAAAAGTACCATCAGGACTGGTAAACATTATTTTCTCTTGATCCTCAGCAGTAATTTGTATTTTGTGATAACCAGTATATCCATCCAGAAAATAAAATTATTTATCCCAGCTAGTCTATCCAACATTTGATCAAGAAAGGGAAGTAGAAAATGATCTTTCCTGGTGGCAAGATTTAATTTTCTATAATCAACACATATTTGTCATTTTGTAACTTTTCTTGTTGGTTTTAATTCATTCTTTTCATTAATAGTTACAGTAACTCCTCCTTTCTTAGGACACAGTGAATAAGACTAACCCATGCACTATCTGAAATAGGGTAGATAATACCAGCATCTAACCACTTAAAAATTTCATTCTTAATAGCTTCTTTCATAATAGGATTTAATCACCTTTGAGGATTAGCCCTGGGTTTGTAGTTTTCTTTCATAAGGATTCTGTGCATACAAATTGAAGGACTGATTCCTTTAATATCAGCTATGGTCCATCCAAAGGCTTTCTTATATTTCTTTAAAGTTTCAAGCAAACTCTCTTCTTCTTCAGTAGTTAATTTTGAGGAAATTATAACAGGTAAATTTGAGGAATCACCTACAAAGACATATTTTAAATGCTCAGCAAGTAACTTTAACTTAAGTTCAAGATGTTTTTCAATTGATGGACAAAAAGATTCATCTTTCTTTGTCATGTCCAAAACTTGTAAACTTTCTCGAATAAAATTTAAGTCTTCCTCACTAAAATCATCAGAATATTGTGCTTCCTCTTCTTGCTCGTGTTCCAACTTTTCACTTTCAGATTTCTTTTCATATGTTGCTTTAAAAGGGCATTCACTCAGATATCTCATTACATCCATCCTGAAAAATTCACCATTTTTAGCTTTTGTAAGATATTTCATTGATTTTGAAGTATTAAATGAAACATTTTGATCTTTAACGCGCATAGCTAATTCCCCTTTTTTATATCTATCATCGCTCTTCTTATAGCTAAAAAAGTTCTCCCCAAAATAATTAGTATCTCTTTATTTTCCTCCATATCTAGCATAATGAAATCAATAGGAAAGATAAATTGATCCACTTTTACTATAACATCTTCTATAACAAACACCTTTAGGATATGTTATCGAACATCGTACTAACTGCAGAATTACAGTAGTCGGGGTTATTTCTCCTAATCCCAGTCTTTTAAATATAGATAACGACATAAGGTTAATGCTTACATCTAAATCACATAAAGCTTTCCCATCAAATTTGTCTCTGATTGCACATGGAACTGTGAATCTACCAGGATCTTTAAGCTTTTCAGAAGCTTATTCTAAATTGATGCACTACATTTTTTACTAGGTGCAACAGTCTCATTATCTTCAAACTTCCTTTTTCTGTTGAGAATATCTTTCATAAACTTTGATCTACTTAAAAAGTACCTATTTTAATGCCTTATTTATGATTCAATTTTTAAGGATATTATGCTTTAATGAAAGGTATTTTTATGTTTTTGAATATAGGTGATAAAAAAAGAGTTAAAGTAGGAAAAAGGAGCAAAAATGAGCAAAAATAGAGCTAAAAAGCAAAGTTGCCAAAATTACAGGTCTGGCGCCTTGGCGCCAGTTCGATACTAAAGCAGATAAGATTTTTGATAACTTTAGGCAGTTATTTTGACGGTGTTAAGCAGTTATCAGACCTTCTAGAAGACTGGAAGCTACTCCTGACACATAGAACATGTGATACAATGTATCTGGACACAAGAAAACGGTTTTAATCGCGAAGAGGTATGATACAAAGTGAAGGGGTGCGAAGACCTGGTCGTGGAGTCCGGCGCCTAGGGGCCAGATCCCGTCGCCTAGGCGCCACAGTTTCTTTCTATAAAATTCATTGAATTTGGACGAATTTTGAAGAGGTGCCATAAGCAACCGCTGGTCATTTTTGAAGCTCTATAAATAAGAGACATTTCTACAGAGAAAAGTGCCCCATAGATCTCCAGCATCAGGATAATTTTAGGGAGTTACCATATTTTCTTCTTAAGTATTTAGTGAGTTTATTTTAGTTATTTTGAGTGATACTACTCAATTCCTTGAGTAGTAAGTGAGAATTTGTAAGTGTTGTTGTTGTTGAAGTCTTTTACCTTGCATTGGAGTCAGTAGGAGTCAAAGGATCACTTGAAGAAACATTCTAGATAAGTATTTGTAACTTGGTTAAAAGTTTTATAAATATGTTTTGTTGTGTGAATTCAATATGTTATGAGTAGTTACTTTTCTTTCTCCTTTCAACAATGAAAAAATAATAAGATAATTTGATTTTGTTGGAAAACTTAACTTAATTTCAAAATTATTGCGATAATATTCATACCTGATCTTAATTTAGTTTTTAAACTGGCCATTTAAATTGTTAAAACTTGTTGAAGAATTCTGAGACCTATTCGGAGATGAGTTCTTAACTAGTAGATATCACATGAATCCTTGGGTAATCGAAGGCCTTGAGCAGGTTATTCAAGGTGAAGTGCAAATAAATAGGGGATATTGTTTATTGGGCGTAGAATTGATTAGTTTTTAGAGTGACAGACTAAATTCAAATAATTTGGTTTATAGAAAGGGAATTATAATTACTTTTAATTTGAAAATCTATTAATTTCTTCAATTAATCTTCCCTGTGGGATCGATAACCAGGACTCCAATAGAGCCCTGTATTACTTGAAACGATACGTATACTTGCGTTTGAAATTGTGACTTTACGAAATTATTATAAATATATAAATATAAGTTCATAAATTCTTGCATATACAGAAGTCGCGGTTCAAACTTCACATAGCTTAACATTTGTTCGAAGGCTTCAACAAAAGTAATATTAATTGTAAGTTTCTTAAAAATTTCCACGAATTTTGAAAATTTCTTATCCAACTTTTTTTGTCAAAGTCTCTAACGAAATGGTGGTGGTGGCTTTTCTAAATCAATTTTTGGTGCAGAAATAGGTCTTTCCAAATCTTTCTGAGCATCCTCTTTTGGTTCTTCAATCTCTTCTTTCTCTACTTTAATCACTTTTTAAACTCTATCTTCCAATTCTCTTCTACTTCTCAGTTGAAAAACTTTTACGTGCTCTTTATTTTTGTCTTTTGTCTTTATCTTTATATTACTCGGAAGTGTTCCTTAGGATTTATTACTTAATGAATTGGTTATTTGTCCCAATTGATTCTCAATATTTCTAATTGTAGCTCCTTGACTTCGCAATTAATTTCTCATTTGTAACACCACTTCTTCTATAGACAACTTCTTCTCATTAAATTGCGAAGTACTGTTAAAACCTAAAGAATAAGTAGGTTTATAATTGTAATGCCCTTTGTTGTTCCAATTCCCCAATGGATTTACTTGATTGTTCCCCCATTGTTGATTACTAACACCCTGATTATTGTAATTCCAGTTAAAGTTTGGATGATTTTTCCAACCTGGGTTATAATAATTGGAATATGGATTATTAGGCTTGTTTATGACATTCAAAGTTTCTAATGATATTTGAGAATCTACCATTTTATCCAATGAATTCTCTTTAATCATTGAAATTGGTTGAGAAAAAATCATTCCAAGTTGGTTTATCTTCCTTGAAATTGCAGCATCTTAATTTGCTAACATTGCAAAAGCATGAGATTCATGAATATTGTCTATCTTTTTTGGATTTACCCTCTCAGAAGGCCATTAAAAATTATTTGTAGTCATTTCTTTAATTAAAGCATAAACAACATAAACACTTTGGACATCAATGAACCACCAACAGCAGCATCGATAATGGATCTAAGAGATCCAACTAATCCATTATATAAAGTTTGAATTATTAACCAATCTAATATCGAATGATGTGGACATTTTCTTAGGAGATCTTTAAAATGTTCTCAAGCTTCATAAATAGATTCTCCTTCAAACTGGCAAAAAATGTAATATCATTTCTAAGCTTTGTAGTCATAGATGGTAGAAATTATTTAGCAATAAATTTTTACTATAAATCACCCCAAGTTCTGATAGATCCAGGTGCTAACGAATTTAATCATGTCTTAGCATTATCTCTTAATGAGAAAGGAAAAATTCCAAGTCTGATAGTATCATTCGAAATACCATCATATTTAAATGTAGCACACAATTCTAAAAAATTGGCAAGATGTAAGTATGGATCCTCAGTTGGTGCTCCCCCAAACTGATTATTAGATACCATTTGGATAATAACAGGTTTATGTTCAAATGAATTAGCCGCTACAAAAGGATTTTGAATATTACCATTAAATTCATTTACTGTAGGGTTAGCATAATCTCTTAAATGTCTATATCTTGATGGATTTCAGCATTTTGATTATTTTGATTTGCTATTTCTTGAATATTTTTATCTTTTTCTGTATTTTTAATTTTTCTGATTTTTCTAATAGTTCTTTCTAATTCAAAATTTTAAGGTTCAAGTTCTTAAGAATCTGAACTACATATACACTATTATAAAACACAATAAAATAAAATCACACAACAAAAACAACAATTTCCTAAAAAAATCCAACAAGTATAAATAAGACCTTAAAAAGTAAAAATTAGTTTTTCTTAAAATTTTGTTTTCAAATATTATTTTAACTTTCTTTCCACGATAACGACGCTAAAACTTGATCCCGGAATATTTATGCTTACGTTTTATATGTGAATTGATACTTCTCTTTAATGATATTATAAAATGGGATGCTACGCAAGTATACATATCGTTATCAAGTAATATAGGACTTTCTGATTAAGTCTTGAGATATCAAACCCATAGAAAAAGTGTTGAATAAAGAAAATATAAAAAATAACTTTTTACTTTTTAAGAAAAATCAAACCCAAACTAAATATAATATACTAGGAAAGATAATTCGACTATTTTTATTAATTTTTATAATTTGAAATAAAGTAAACAGCTATTTTAACTAAATTTTTGTAAGATTAAAGAAAATGCAAATAAAAAATCTTTTTCCTTATTATGAATCAGCAACAATACATAGAATTCTGTAGTGGAATTATCCAAAATGTGTTGTGCCAAATAGGAGCAATTATATTCTTTACCCTTACTAGAGATGCTATAAAGAATATAGGTTAATTTATTGCTTCATAAATCTTGATGATGGGCTTGGCAGGAAAGATACTAGCTATTAATCTAGAGTTTCCTCTTCTCCTTCCACCTGGGAGCTAAAATCCCGTATCAAAACATAAAAAAATAAATCAAATTAGGGGCTTTAGCCTGTTACTCTAAAGTCCTCTAATTCTACACCCATCAAAGTATATCTCCCTATTTATTTGCACTCAATCATATGAATTACAATCTCACCTATATAATTTCATGTGATTATTTCTAATTGTTGACTGAGACAATACCATACCGATATTTACATGTTCTTACAACATATATTAACATCTTAATTGGCCAAATCAAGAAGTAAATGAAGTGCAAGGTTTTGAATCATCACAACTTCTTCCAACATTGAATTCCTATACTTCACACAACATTCTTCCATAACTTTATTACTTCATCATTTTAAGGAAAAAATAAAGAAAACTATTAAGAATTCATGGAGAAAATACAATCACAACTTGGTTTAAAAGTAGAACTCATAGTGAGAACACAAGAAGTCTTATTTAAATACCAAATGTAATAACAAAGATAAAGACTTATCTGTAAATCATCTCCACCAAACAATTAAAGTTCCTTAGAAAACTTTGGTTTTCCTTACAATACTTCTTTGAGGTTAGTGCCTGATCCTCAAATATTTATGCTTACGCTTTATATATGAAATTACACTTTATCTTTCATCTCAACAATAAGAGATCAACTTTAATTATTTATAATATGGGATTCTAAGCAAGTATACATATCATTTATCAAGTAATATAACACTTTCTGATTAAGCCCTGAGATATCAAAACCACAGGGAAATATTCTAAAATTTTAAAGAAAGTAGAAAAACAACTTTTTTACTTTTCAAAATGATTTTGAATGTTATGTTTTATAAATAGAAATATTAAATTCTTTTTGAAAATTTTTTAAGAAAAAGCTAAAATTATCAAGACTATTAAATGATATGAAAGCAAATGAGAATAAAATATCTTTTTCCTCTTCATGAATCAGTAATAATTATGGAATTTCATTGTGAAAGTATCTAAATGTGTTGTGTCAAATAGGAGCAGTTATATTCTTTACCCTTACTTGGTTCTATAAAGAATATAGGTTAATTTGATGTTTTGAAATCTTGAAGATGGTAGGCAAGGAAGCTACTAGCTCTCACTCTAGAGTTCCCTCTTCTTCCTCCACCTGTGGGCTAACATCTCATAAAAAAACTTAGCACATCAAACCAAATTAGTGGCTTTAGCCTGTCACTCTAAAGTCCTCTAATTCTACACCCAATCAAAAGCAAATCTCCCTATTTATTTGTACTCAACTATATGGACTACAATTTTCACCCATATAATTTCATGTGATTCTCTCTAATTGTTAATTGAGACAATACCACATTGGTTTTTACATGTTCTCACAACAAATTTTAACATCTAAATTGACCAAATCAAGAGATAAATGAAGTGCAAGGTAGTTAAATCATCACAACTTCTTCCAACATTAAATATTTATACTTCACAACTTCCATCCATAATTTAATTACTTCATCATTTAAAAGGAAAAAGATAAAGAAAACTACTCAAAACTCATGGAGAAAACACAAACACAATTTGATTTGAAAGTAGAGATCATAGTGAAAACACAACAAGTCTTACTTTAAAACCAAATGTAAAAACAAAGATAAAAACTTATCTGAAAATTCTCTCCACAAGACTCTTGAAGTTCCTTTGAAACTTTTCTTTCCACTAAATGACTCTTTAGGGGGTGGCGTCCAACTCTAAGGATTCACTCTCCTAAATTCTAATACAAACTATGATAAAGTAAAGTAGAAAATTAAGGAAAGTATGGCAAGAAGAAGACTCTCTTTATTCCTCTCTCCTTTCAACCACTTCAAGCTTTTCTCCAACTTCTCCTGTCAATACTTCCTTTAACACTCTTCTCTTTTTTTTGATCTTCGAGTCTTCTTTTAATAATTTTCCAAAGGGTGCCTTGATGTCTTTTCAAATTATGTCCAGATTCAACGAATCTACCATGAGATGCATCCTTCCATTCGAATTATAAATGAATTTTGGAGCCAATGAGAAGTTAAGGAAGTTTAAACCAAAGGGTGCTTCAAAAAATCCTTCAAATTTGCACCAAAATTAATTTAAATTACATAGGTTAACTGTCGTGGCTATGCACCAGCCATGGCGCTTAGCCGCTAGAGGCTAATTTTGCATACTTTTCATTTTTGCTCAAAATTTGATCTTTTTTCACTCCTTTCATTAAAATCATTTATTTTAATCATACCTGCAAAAAAAACATGAAAATACCTTCCCTTAAAGTGCAATATCATCAAAAATAAGTATAAAAATGTGCATAAAAATATTATATTTTTTAGGTGTATCAGCGCTCAACTCTAAGGATTCCAAATCTCACTTCTAATCCTAATACAAACTATAGTAAAGTAAGAAGAAATGGTGAAGTGGAGTAGTGTACTACTAAAATAACTCTCTTACACAATAAACATAAACCACACTCTTCAATAACAACGACTTTTCTAATTTATAAGCCATTTTTAAATAATTTTCCAATAGGTGCCTTCGTATCTTTTCATATTGTTTCTAGATTCAATGAATCCTCCAAGAGATGCATCCTTTCAAGAGTAATTTGAATTAATTTTGGCACTAATAGGAAGTTACCCACGTTAGAACCAAGTGATGCTTCAAACACCTCTTCAAAATGGTGCCAAAAATTAAATAACTCCTCTTTAGTATCTACCGCACGTAAGCGAGTGGTCTCGACGCTTACCCGTGAGGCTTCTGGAGTGTAAGCTCCAGGTCTTAAACCATAACCGCTGGCCTCTGACGTGTAAGCACGGGTCCAGCTGCTTAGCCACCACATATCAATTTTGCACCTTTCTTCATTTTTGCTCCAAATTTAGTTCTTTTTCACGCCTTTCATCACAATCATCCATTTAATCATACCTGTAAGAAAAATAAACAAACTAACTTCCATTAAAGTGCAAATTCATCAAAAATAGGTATAAAAATGTGTATAAAAATACTATATATTTTAGGTGTTTCAGGGGCCTAATAGTACTGTTCGAACATGGCATATATTCAAAGTAGATAGTTACAAACTTCACACGAGCTTCTGATGTGAAGGAAAAAAAACTTATAATTATGGTGTTTTGACTCGCCTAAAAAAGTACTACTTTTTATATACATTTTATGCTCATTTTTAATGATATTACACTTTAGTGGAAAGTATTTTGCTTATTTTTGGTTTCGGCTGCAAGAGATGGATTTTTTGAGAGAAAGGAGTGAAAATAGAGCAAAATGAGGTCAAATGGAGCAAAGGAGCACAAAATGAACTGGCACTAGGCGCCAACCTCAAGCGTCTAAGGTCATATCCTATACATGGAAATAGAGAGCTGTGCTATGGCGTCAGGACGGTGCCTAGGCCCCAGACAGTTATTTTAGGCCTCAAGAAGATTGGTGCCTAAGAGCCATGGTTGGGTTCCTAGGTGCTAGAATCAGTTTATTTTTAAAAATACAATGTATTTGGATGAATTTTGAAGGAGTATCTGAAGTGACTCTTGGAGATTTTGAGGGTTATTTTTTCGATCGACTCTCTCTCTCTCTCTCGGCTAAAAGAGGGGACTTTTTGGTATTTCTAAAGTCCTAAAATTCTCTAGGAAGACCGAGAGGTCATAGATAGGAGTAGGAAATGTTGATTTTTACTTTTTTTGAAGAGATTGGTGAGGGGATTTTGAGAGATATATGTGTGGGATTGTATTAACATTGCATGGATCAGTAGGAGATTTTGTTGGAGAGATTTTCATCTTTCTTTCAAAGGAAAAAAGTTAAGTATTGTGTTCTTTGACATTTTGTACTTGTCATAAACACATATCTAGTGGATTTTCTTTGATTTAGTGAAGTTTTTTGTTTTATTAAACATTCTTTATAAGTAGAGTTCCTTTACCATTCTCATATAATGCATATGTTGTATGTGTAGGATGTCATAATGCTTTTAGAATTTATTTTTAAATTTTAATATGATGGTTCTCTTTATGTTCTTTGTTTACTTTTTGTACTGGCTATATGAATTGTAAAAATTTTATGTTCACCATAAAGACTTGGAAGAGCTATTGTCGACGTTTATAGCCATGTCAGAGATTTTCTAGGGTCGATGTCGATTTCATTGTTTGGAGTCGCCACTCTGTTTATCTATAATATTGCCTTAATCTTTAATAAATCTTATTTCTTTGGATCCCATTAAAGGATCCTTGGATAATGAGAAATTTGAAGAAAGTAAGGGTTAATAAGAAAAAAAATAGTAGAAAAAGAGATGTCGGTGATAATCTGTATAAAAGAAAATTCTATAATGTCTTATCCTAGAAGTTCTATATAAGAATAATGAAATTTTGGTAACCAGAGATTTTTAGATGTAATATATATCCCGAGTTCTTAAATTTTTTATAGGAGTAAGCTTCTATAGTTAATTACATCTTAGACAATTATGATTGTCTAAGAAAACTTCTGATTAATGTTAATCACTTGTTTTCTAAGAAGTTTTAAGAACAAGGAAAGAGACGTTAATGTTCAATCCTAGGGGTAATGTGTCATACTACCCTTAAAATTTTAATTTTGTCAATGTCATTTATTATGTCATTTTTGTTTTGTTTTATTTTGTTGTTTGTTGTTTTATTGTCAATGTTGTCATTTGTTTAGTGGCTATCCTAAAAGTTTGGTTTTATTTTGCCATGTTGTTGTTATGTCATTTTGTGTTTGTTTTATGTTATATCTTTGTTTTAGGTTTTGTGGCTAACCTAAAAGTTTCAATTTGGTTTTGTCATTTTGTTTTATATCGTTGTTTGGTCTTTGGAATATCATCCTGAAAAATAGAGTTATCACACTCTATAACATGCAAAGAAAATCTAGAATTAAACTAATGTCGTCGTTTCATCTCAATCGTCCTGCAAAACATAGTTAGCACATAATATGCAAAGTAATCTTAACACTTGTTCTTAATATGTATCAGTGTTAGATTCATTTGAATTTAAGAGAATGTGAAGTTTAATGTAAATTAGATAGAGTCTAACAAAAGGTTAGAATTTATCTTTTGAATTTAACAGTGTTAATGTTGATTTTAATATTTTGGATTCAATGTCATTTGAAAGAAATATTAGGTCTAATATGGATCAGACTTAAATAAAATCTAACATAAATTAGACTTTATATTTTTAGATTCAATGTTATTTGAATCTAAAAAAATGTTAATTCTAATATGTATTATACTTAGATAAAAGCTAACATAAGTTAGATTTTAAAATTCTAGATTCAATTTGAATCTAAAAGGTGTTAAGTCTAATATGTATTAGACTTAGATAAAATCTAACATAAGTTAGGTTTTAGAATTCTAGACTCGATGTCATTTGAGTCTAAAAAAGTGTTAAGTCTAATATGTATTAGACATAGATAAAATCTTTGATAATTAGATTCAATATTGTTTGAATCAAATATCTTTGATTTGATCTTTAAAGTAGTTTGAACTTAAATTAAGAATTTTGACTTAAATTGATTTTAAGTTGAAAGTTTAATTTCAGTTTAATGTAGGTTGTTGATTAACTTGGTTCAATTTAAATTAAACTGAATTTAAAGATATTGAGTTAGGTTCAATATGGATTGAACGTATTGTTTAAGTTAACCTGGATTCAATTTAGGTTGAACCTAAGTTAGATTTTGGCTAAATTTGGTTCAATATGTGTTGAACCTAATTTGGGTTTTAATTAAGTTAGGTTCAATATGCGTTTAAGTTAATCTGGGTTCAATTTAGGTTGAAACTAAGTTAGAAATGTTAAGTTAGGTTCAATATGAGTTTAGGTTAACTTGGGTTCAATTTAGGTTGAATCTAAGTTAGAAATTTTGAGTTAGGTTCAATATAGGTTGAACCTAAAGTTTAAGTTAACTTAGGTTCAATTTAGGTTGAGCCTAAGTTATAAATATTGAGTTAGGTTCAATATGGGTTGAATCTAAAGTTTAAGTTAACTTGGGTTCAATTTAGGTTGAATATAAGTTACATTTTTGTTAAATTAGGTTTAATATGGGTTGAACCTAATTTGGGTTTTAATTAAGTTAGGTTCAATTTGGGTTCAACCTAAGGT
This sequence comes from Papilionanthe hookeriana x Papilionanthe teres, assembly GCA_022702705.1. Classification (NCBI taxonomy): domain Eukaryota; kingdom Viridiplantae; phylum Streptophyta; class Magnoliopsida; order Asparagales; family Orchidaceae; genus Papilionanthe; species Papilionanthe hookeriana x Papilionanthe teres. The sequence goes on from CM040421.1 coordinate 146,474,793, forward strand.
TCAGATTTTGGTTAAGTTAAGGTTTCACTTAGATCACGTTAGGTTGAATCTAAGTTCAAGTTAAGTTTGGTTTTGACTTAGAACTTGAGATTTAAGTTTAATATAAGTTGAACTTAAGTTTAATTCAACTTAATCAAGTTTAATAAGCTAAACGTAATTATAACTTAGGTATGATTAAACCTTAGTTTGTTAAGGTTTAATGATTTAATTAAGTCTAATGGATTAGACCTAATTAAGGTTTAAGTATGAATAAACCTTAGTTAGTTAAAGTTTAATGATTTAATTAAGTCTAATGGGTTAGACCTAATTAGGGCTTATGTATGATTAAAACTTTGTTAGTTAAGGTTTAATGATTTAATTAGGTCTAATGGGTTAGACCTAATTAGGGTTTAAGTATGATTAAACCTTAGTTAGTTAAGGTTTAATGATTTAATTAGGTCTAATGGGTTAGACCTAATTAAATTAGGGTTTAGGTATGATTAAACCTTAGTTAGTTAAGGTTTAATGATTTAATTAGGTCTAATAGGTTAGACCTAATTAAATTTAGGTATGATTAAACCTTAGATAGTTAAGTTTAATGATTTAATTACGTCTAATGGGTTAGACCTAATTAGGTTTTAGGTATGATTAAACCTTATTTAGTTAAGATTTAATGATTTAATTAGGTCTAATAGGTTAAACCTAATTAGGGTTTAGGTATGTTTAAACCATAGTTAGTTAAGGTTTAATGATTTAATTAGGTCTAATGGGTTTGACCTAATTAAGGTTTAAGTATGCTTAAACCTTAGTTAGTTAAAGTTTAATGATTTAATTAGGTCTAATGGGTTAATCCTAATTAAGGTTTGGTTTGTCTTAAACCGAATGTAATTAAGATTTAAGGTATTTAATTAGGTTTATTTAGGGGTTAGACCTAATTAGGGTTTGATTTGTCTTAAACCTAATGTAATTAAGGTTTAAGATATTGAATTAGGTCTAATTAGGGGTTAGACCTTATTAGGGTGTCTTAAAATTAATGTAATTAAGGTTTAAGATTTTTTAATTAAGTCTAATTAGGAGTTAGACCTAATTAGAGTTTGATTTTGTATTAAACCTTATTTAGTTAAGGTTTAATGGGGTTTAATTAAGCATAATAATGTCTTAAGCTTAATTAAGATTTGATTTTGTGTTAAACCTAATTTAGTTAAGGTTTAATGGGTTTTATTAAGCTTAGTGATGTCTTAAGCTTAACTAAAGTTTGATTTTGAGTCTACTTGGGGTTAGACTCAACATTAACCTAGCCCATTGTAAAATAGGCTAAGTAGAGTGAAGGGAATGATTTTAGGGTTTTTTAAATTATTAATTTATAATTAATAAATTTTAACCCTAGCTTGAAAATGTTTTAATGGTTTAAGAATCATCATTTTAAAGCTACTGTCTGTCACTTTAAAATTCCTAGCCATTCTCAAATTTTAATTTTCCATATTTTCATTATTTTATAATTATTGTTAAAAATAATTATAAAGTGTCTTAAAAATTAGGAAATAATGTCTTAGAGGATTATTCTAGCCTAGGAAAAATCAGAGAAAGTTCCTAAAGACCTAGAAATAAATCCTTGAAATTTTCATATTTTTCTGTCATGTCAATAATTTTTAATAATTAAAATACTCCAGAGAGTATTTAATTATTTAAAAATTAAATATAAAGAATAAAATTATGCTTGTGATAATTTTCTCCTCCTCACCTTGAGTTCAAGGGTATTTTTGTCTTATTTTTATGATTTTCTTTATCAAGTTATGTAATTTTGATTATTTTAAGGTTTCTCTAATTTAATTAAATCATTAATCTAATAAAAAAACGAGACGGTGCCACATGTCCTTAGACGGGTTGAAGACGCGATTGATCCACTGTGGGGATCTGAATAGCTAGGCCATTAAACTTTAATCAAGATTGTCCATTTCCAAAACATGGGAACGTATGGTCTACGTTCATCGTCTTCGTTAAACGATAACCCGTGAACCGTTGATGATCTAAGAGCAAAATCTCACTTGATCCCTAATGGATTTAAATGATTTTTGTTCCTAAAGCTTCATCTAAAGATGAAGAATACATACATACGATGAAGATGACGTTTTGAATTAGTTTATTTCACAAAGTGTGAAATTCGAACGCCATTAGGGCTAGCTTGACCATACCTTAGCCACAGTTGATTTGAGCTCAATTTGATTGGCTTGGAAGCTTCATCTGGTCCTTAGAAGGCTTTTCCCCAACTCAATTTCAGTTCAAATTGAGTCCTTGCATGATTTTGATCAAAAGGGGCTCGGTTTGGATGGGTGTGGTCAATCAGTGGTTAGAGGCCATGAGAAAGGCCAATTTGGATTGGGCTCATCCTCGTTTGGTCCTTTGATGGTTTTGGATAAATTAATTTGAAGTTTTGAAGGGTTTGATTTAACACTCCCGAAGTGTCTTATTTTGGGGTGTTTCAGGTTGATCAAAGTAAGGGGATTGGGTTCATGCCTTGATTCCTTGAGGAACTAATTGCTTAGGGTATAGGGAGTATTTTTGGTGTTGGGAGTTTTAGGAATTAGGTAGAGTTTGGCTATCTCCAATTTTTCCTCTCCTCCTAGCCTTCTCGGGTTTGGGCTTATTTGTAGCCATGGGAGAGCTTTTGATGAGCTTTGGTTGGCTTCAAATCATCTAAAGGAGTTGATAACTATTCTATGATGGTCTTAGGATAGGATTTTGGCTGAATGTAATTCTATTCGCAAAAATAACCTATGTCGGGTTTAGTTATAGTGAGAGCTCGGTTTCCTATTTAGCTTGCTTCCATTGGCCCTTATATGAGGTGGATAAGTTTAATGAAGAATCACTGAATTCACCTCCCCCACATGAGTTTATTAGCTCATTTAATAAGCTTGAGGAGGGGATGACACTTAAGCCTCATTTCTCATCCTTATCATAGTTTGGCAATGATAGCTTTTTACCATGGTGAAGGGCATGACTAAGGCAATTTTTTCTTTAATTGGGTGAAGGTAGAGGTGAGTAATGACTCATCTAAATCTTCTCCCATGATTTATATGGTTAGTTGCCACCTTTGAATCATACTTGTCATGGCCTCATGATGAGTCTTCATATTGGTTAACCATGGTATAAGGAGGAGTTTAAGTGATGTTTACTCCTCATTGGATGGCTCATGAGGTGTATGAGATGACTCTTATGTTGGTCAGCCAACTCATCTTAAGAGGGATGATGAGTCAAGCTTTGAAATGGAGGGAAGATGTCACTTCATTTCTTTCATCATGATGTATTCATAATGACTTTTAACCATGGTTAAGGTGACATGTCATGAGTAATCCAATGGTTTAACTTATTTTTAATGGGTCTTATGGGTTATGTGTAACCCATTTGAGGTCATCATGGTGTCATTAATGAGTTTGAAAAATTGAAAACCATTTATTATGTCATAAATGGTGTCACATGTCCAAATTTTATTTTCATGGCTTTTTAATTTTATTTCCATTTTTAATTAATTATGTAATTAATCAAAAATATTGGAAATTATATTATTAGCAATAAATTAATCAAAATAATTTTAAAATTAATTATTTGATTAATTTCATCATTTTTGGTTCAAAATTGGGCATTTTGACCAAATTTGATAAATATTGATTAAAGTTGATCATGGTTGACCTAGGTTGACCCAGGTTGACCCATTTTGGTCCAAAGGTAACCAATTTTGATTTTCCTAACCTTGTCATGGTTTGGTTGGTCATGAGGTCCAAAGATTTTGTTATTAAGGGTTTAATTTGGTAAGGTTGACCAATTTTAAGATTTTGGTCAATCCAAGGGTCAATGTGGTGACTTTTGGATTTTGTATTGGTATCCTTGACCAATGTTGAATTGATTAGGTCAATAGTTGACTAATGATGTCAATATGGTAGTTTTTAGGTCTTAAGTTAGCCAATTTAACCAATTTGGCATGTTTAGGTCAATTTTTGACCTATGATGTTACTGTGATGGTTTTCAGGCCATGGGTTGACTGGTTAGGTCAAAGTTTGATTAATGTGGTGGTCATTGGGTTAAAATTTGATCAGTTTGATCAAAGTTGACTTTTTGGGTCAAAAGTTAACTTGTTGGGTCAATAGGGTTGGTCATTGGGTCATGGATTGACCAATTTGACCAAAGTTGACTTTTTGGGTCAAAGATTGACCAGTTAGGTCATCAGTTGATCAAATCAAAGTTTGTCATTACTGATTTGATTATTTAAAAATGCCACTAAGATTTGGGTTAAAAAGGCTTCATTAGGGTTTTACCTTAGTCATTAGGGTTTAGTGACTCTTATTGAGATTTAGGGAGTCATTATTGGTAAACTTCATATCTCAACAAGGTTTAGAAATGATCCTCACAAAAGTGAGGTCAACAACTATGACATGAACAACTAGGAAGAACCACATTGAACTTATGGGTAAAGGAAAAGTAGTCCAAAGACTCAATGCAATGTTAGAGAGATATTCGTTGATTGGTTGTAAATTGGCTTTATAGGATGACAGATTAGATTCCTACCAATTTGATATAGGGCTTCGTACCTTAAATCTAAGATTGAACTAATTAGAGGGCTATTAGGAGAAGGAGACTCTAGGGTGACAAACTAGAAGTTTCCTTGTGACAATCTAGTATTTTAGGGAATCGAACCTACTTTAACTAAGCTACGTCATACACTTAAAAGAGGGTAACTTAAATTTTTGCTCCAATTGTCACTAGCCACATTAGATTCTAGGTATCCCATTCTTACACATTTTCTAAATCCCTACAAGAGAAAGATAGTTTTTACATCTCAAAATTTACCAAACCAATTTATCTACTTAGGTTTCTCTTTAGATTTAGGTTTGTACTTAGGAGTAGTTATTAGAAAAATAACCTTAATCAACATTTAAACTAAGATCTGATAGTAGTAGACTAGAACTTAGCCTGTGGGATTTCTTGCCTAGCTTCTCTATGGGATCAACACTCTGGGTTTTAAATAAAACCTATATCACTTGAACGATACGTATACTTGCATAGAACCCATAGTGTGTAAAATATAAATCAAATTCTAAATTCTATAACATATCAATTTTGCATATTAGCCACCTTACGAAATTTGTCATGTTTTTGTCCAAGAAACTAAATAATTGCGTAAGAGCGTGTCAGGTCATGTTTGAGTTAGAGGAAACACACACATAGATAACTAGATTAGCTATTACGACATACTAAAGAAAACAATTCAGTTTCAATATTTGGGCTATGTTGAATGCAATGTCCCATGCTCAACTATGAGTGGTTTGATCCTATTCCTTATCGAAGAACTTGGACACTCGATACATATGATATTACTGAAGTTAAAATGAGTGCAAAGTTTGATCCATTTCTTCTAGCATGTCAGGCTAGTCAGGTTTCTTATTTTTTATATCTTGGTCAAGGAAAAAATAAACTTGATTGGACAGTTGAATTAAAGAATAAAACACAAAAAATTATTGGGATGTAATATGTTATTAAACATATTCACCAAGAGTTATTTATGCCCGATTTCTATATTCAACTTAGCTAGTTGATGGGAAGTTACTCACCGCGACTTTTATATACTTAAAAAAATAAGAATTTGACACCACTACTAGAAGATCTAAATCCCCAGCAATAGCGCCAAAAGCTTGATGCGACTTTTTGAGGTGATGAAAATAAGTGCAATTAATTGGTAACAAAGTCACTTATATCAACGCAAGTATACGTATCGCTTCAATTAATATAGAGTTTTCTTTTAAAACCCCAGTATCGATCCCACGAGAAAGTGAAGTAAGAGGTCTTTAGTCAAATTCTAGTCTACTAGTAATAATCCTTAGTTTGGAATGTAAATTAAAATTGTGTTTTATCTAGCAACTACTCCTAAATTCAAATGCTAAATGTAAAGATAGTAACTATAACTAAGTGCAAATAATAATTCTAAAGATAACCCTTTTTGGATGAATTGGTTTGGAGAATTTTGAGATACTAAAAACTACTATTCTTATGTAATGAAATGGATAATGTATAAGAATGAGATGCATTAAATATTGTATGTGCCAAATAGGAGCAATCATATTCTTTACCCTTTGGTCCAGGCATCAAGAATATTGATTTATCCTATGCTTGTTTCCTGAATTCGTGGCTAGGCTGGGAGGATACCTGCTCGCACTTCGGAGCTCCCAAGTTCCCCTAGCCTGAGGGCTAACATCTTCGCTTCAGTACTTAAACAATAGGACCGAATTGGAGATTTTAGTCTGTCACTCTAAAATCTCCACTTCTACGTCCAATAATTATATTTCCCTATTTATTTGCATTAAATGCTCATGAACTTCACCATCCATGGAATTTGAATGTGGTTCATACTTAGTTGTAGAAAGCATAACTCTCTCGGATCGTATGTTTTTACAGCAGATTTAACATTACAACAGGCCTTAATTGCAATGTAAATGAAGTGCAAGTAATAACTATCACATTTATATATAAAACTTCTTCTAGCATGAATCTCAACATCCTACACATGAATTCTACTCATTACAAAAGAAAAGTAAAAGGAAAAGAATGACATAATCTTCTCATGCTACTATTTCCAAAGAAGAAGAAATAGTAAGAGAGATATGTCACAAAGCACAAAGAAAACACAATGAAAACTTCATTTAACCAAATCAAATCCACTAGGTAAGTGTTTACAAAATCATAAGATAATGAAGAACAATACTTAGCTTTTTCCCTTTGAAAGAAAGAAGAATATCTCTCCCACAAAGTCTCTCGTCGATCCATGCAATTCTAGTGCAATCCCTTACAAATTCTCTCAAAATCTCCTCTCTAATCTCTCCAAAATGATAGAAATCTACATTTCTAGTCCTAATCTAAGATCCCTAAACATTCTTCAAGTTTTTCCTAACATTCCTCTCTTATTTCTCTACACTTTTCTAACATAAATTCACCATTTTAAAGAGTATGGACGAATTTCTAAGAGTTCCCTTAAACACCCATTCGAAAAAGCATCCAAATACATTGAATTTCGGCCTAAAACCGCCAAAAGTCGGTTCATAATCATCCGAGGTGCTATCGGTGTGTTTGAGGGCGCTGTCGGTGAGCTTTTCGGTCATTTTTTAGCCTACTTGGGAAAATGCTGCCGTCGGCTAGCTCAAGGGAGCCATCGACAAGCAAACTGCTGCGTAACTCCAAGGTTTTGCTCCGTTTGACTCCGTTTTAGCTCTGATTCGCCCCGTTTCAGTTGCGTTGCGTTCCTAACAGATAGCCCTACAAAATAAGCATAAAACAACCTTTCTTTAAAGTGTAATCTCATTTAAAAATATACAAGAAGTGTAAAAGAGATTAAACATAGAAAGACTTATCGAAAGGTGTCAAGGCAAAATTTAATTTCTTGCTCGTTTTTGCTCCAAATTGCACCGTTTTTGCTTCTTTTTCTCCAAAAGTCATTTCTTGTACCTAAAACCAAAAATCATACAAAATACCTTCCTTTTAAAGTGTAATATCACTAAAAATAAGTAAAATCATATAACAAAAGGTATATATTTTTTCCTTAGGTCAAAATCTTTCAAACTTAACTCTTACTTGTCCTCAAGTAACACTATAACTTTAAAAACAAAATATATTGACTTGTGGTTGTAAATTTCAATAGAATTTAGTAAAATTTCATCTCAAAAATATTATAGTATTACATAGGAGAAATTCTAGCAAGTCAACCTAGGACTAGAGTGTAAAAATATCTTATATTCAACTTAGGAATCCTGATTTTCTATTTACTTCAAAAGTTATTGAAAATTTTCAAACTAAAGATTCATAGAAAGTATAAAAATAGAATTTAAACACTTTATCTATACCAATTTAACCAATACCTTTTGAGATAATAATAAGCTTAGGATTGTTTTTAAGTCTTTTCATTTAAATAGATTTAAGTGAAACCAATTTTTGATTAGGCTTCCCCTCAAGCTTCTCCTAACTTTTTTTTTCTTTTTTTTTCTTTTCTTTCAGGATCATTTTCAATTCCCTTTTTTTCACTATTTTTTTATGTGAGGATTACTATATCTGGATAGGCCTTTAATAACTTTAAATTTCATTATCCTTTCTCTAAAATCCAAAACTCAAAACTTTCCCTCACTTTTTATAAGTGTAAGTATTAGTTTGAAAAATGTTTTCAATAAAGGCTCAATTCTTACTAAGTATAAATCTAAGAATTTTAGCTTTTCAAATATTCAACTCCTTTCTACCATAAATAGAAAAATCATTTTTCCAATGTTTCCTACAAAATATCTTAATTGTAGAACAATTTCTTCACATAGGATTTCAACTAAGTTATTTTTCTAACATTCCTAAAATTGAAATTATAGTAACATAAAGGTATCACCACATACTACAAGCCATTTTAAAAGTGATATCAAATTAATTACAGGCTACTAAGGACAAATAAAGTTACATTTTAAAAATTTTTCTTCCCCCCAAACTTAAATTTTAAAATATTTTGCAATTAGTTTCATAAAATGTTGCAGGAAAAAAAAGTAAAGGTTGAATCTACTTACTACTACAACATCCTATCAAATTCATATACATGCATAATTAGGATAGAATAACTGTAGGAGAAAGTAAATCTAACCTAAAACATGCTTGTAATAAAATTAAATTAAAAGGACATATTTTCACATTAAAATTTTATTTTTCTTCCTACCCCTAAACTTAATTTTTATCATGGATAACATTCAGTACATAAAATATAAACAGGAAGAAAAATAATTTAGAAATTCTATCTACCACAAATGTCTATCAAAACCATTTACAAGTATTCATTAGGACAGAACAATATGCAGCAGAAAGTAAATCTAAACTAATCATGCCAGAATGAAATTCACTAAATAAAAGTTTAACTAGCATAGCAGGTATCAGCAAGGGAATATAAAAATGTTCTTCAATTATTAAATAAAATTGTAACACAAACATAAACACACATAAGATAAATGAGGTCAATTCTTCCATTAACTTATTACATCTCACTAATTTACTTCCAATTTTTATTGGAATCACTACACAGATAAATAAGGTGCATTTTAAATGGTTTTATAGATTATAATTTGAAAGATAAGATTATCCCTGATATATTGGTTTCCGGACACCAATCTCGGGCATCATCTAATCCCTTATAATGAAGCACCTCTAACAGTTATAAAGATAGTGTAAGATCATCCACATGGTATTCATCAAATAGGTTCGTGACTCCTACCTAACGAAAATAAAGTTGAAGAAAGGAAGTAACAAATTAAGATGGAACTATCAATGTTTGAAATTCATGATTTCTCTTGCAAAACTCAAGTCTGGGTGAGACCCAAGTCATAGTGGACTCGTTAATCCAACTACTATAAGAGAACATACAAGTCTAACTATAATAAGAAGTTAAGGAATTACCTCCCTTAAGACACATACAGAGATCAGATCAAAGCACTAATAATCTAAACATCTATCAATCATCAATCAAACTGATCAATCCACTATAAATCAAATACAATACAACACTAACAATCATGACTCTCAAGCACACTAAATCAAAACACACTGAAAACTATGGGTTGCCTCCCATAAAGCGCTTGGTTTAACATCATTAGATCGAAAAATGATTCCACCTGGATCAAAATTCCAATTAAATAATCCTTAATCAATCGCCCAATCATTTCCAGATCCAGGGATTCCTATAAAATTCTTAAATTCTAATTTTTCATCCAGCTCTTCATTTTCAGTTTGATTTATATCATAATTCCTTATATTTCTTTCAAGATCTAATATTCTTCTATTTATTTTCTCAATCCGCATATTAATATCATCCTTGAAAGTTATAAGACATGGATCTGTATATGATAATTCAAGATCTCCCAAATTTTGGATTAGATTTTCTTTAGATAATTCAGATTCAAGATCAAATTCTTCTATTTCACTCTTCTGTTTAAAATTATCTTCCAAGTCTTCCTTTTTATAATTATTAAATGATGAAGGGTCTATCTTAGTTGGGGAAATAGGTTTTCTAATTCCTTAGGAATTTCTTCCAATGGTCTTCCAATATCTTTATCCTCTTTTCTCAACTCAAGTTCTTTTGAAATATATCCTAAAATTCTCTTCCAAATTTTAGTTTAAAACTTTTATCTTGTTCATCATTCAATTCAGGTTTTTCTTGTGATTGAGTCGCATCTAAAGATATAAAGAGTGGTTGTGTAGATTAATTCCCTAAATAGAAAAGCTTTAAAATTGTATGTGGTACATCCATTTTAAGCTCATGAGATTTTTCAACAGATGGAATTAAAAGTATACTATTTTTGGTAGCTTCCATTATGTCACACCTCTCCTGAACATACATACAGTCTTCTTTAAATAACGTTTTTGAATCATCATGAAAGTCTATTTCAATCGCATCTGTTAACTTACTCTCAAAACTTTCTTGGAAATGGTCTTTACTTAGATAATCAATTTCATCTATCCAAAAACAATCATCATCTTTTCTCTCAGCTGGATATTTCATAGTCATTAATACATCAAAAGTGACATCATAGTCATTAATATTCATAGTCAACTCTCCTTTTTGCACATCTATCATAGCTTGTTCAGTAACAAGGAAAGGTCTCCCTAGAATAATTGAAATTTCTTTATCCTCCTCCATGTCTAATACAATAAAGTCCAAAGGAAAGATAAATTTATCCACTTCAACAAGCATGTCTTCTATAACTCCTTTTGGATAAATGATAGATTGATCAGCTAACAGAAGGGTTACAGTAGTGGGAGAAATATCTACTAAACCCAACCTTTTAAATATAGATAGAGGCATCACATTAATGCTCACTTCTAAATCACATAAAGCATTTCCACATAAACCTTTTCCAATTGCAGAAGGAATTGTAAAGCTACAAAGATCTTTAAGTTTTCGAGGAAAATTTTTCTGAAGTATAGCACTGCACTCCTCACTTAGTGCAGCTGTCTCGTAATCCCCAAATTTCCTTTTCTTGTTTAATATCTCCTTCATAAACTTTGCATAACTTGGCATCTGTTCTAATGCTTTAGTCAAATGAATATTTATCGTTAACTTCTTAAGTACTTTCATGAACTTTGAATTTTTTTTATCTAACTCATGTTGTCTAAGTCTTTGAGGAAATGGAGGTGGTGGTCTTTCCAAACTGATTTTAGTTGGAGATATTTATTTTTCCAGATCCTTAGAAACATGTTCTTCAGGTCTTTTAGTTTCCTTTGATTCTCTCACAACATTTTTCTCTTCTCTAACCACATCCTCTATCTCTCTTCCACTTTTTAATTGAACAACTTCTACTTGTTCATTAGTGTTCTCTTTAGGGTTGATCTCAATGTTGCTAGGAAGTGTTCCTTGGCGTCTATTGCTATGTGAATTAGCAATTTGTCCCAGTTAATTCTCTATGTTTCTAATCGCAACATTTTGATTTTGCAATTGGTTTCCCAATTGCAATACCACTTCTTCCATAGACATCTTCTTATCCTCAAATTGTTGATCATTGTTAGAGTCCGGTGGATATGCAGGTCTATAGTTTATGTTCCCCCGATTATTCCAACTTCCATTAGGATTCACATGATTATTTTCCCATTTTGGTTTCCACCATCAGTAGTATGATTCCAGTTAAATTTAGGATGATTCTCCTAACCTGGGTTGTAAAAGTTAGAATATGGGTTGTTTATGGTATTTAAAGTCTCATAAAATAAGTTAGAATCAATCATATGCCCTAATGAACTTTCCTCACTTACAGGAGTAAATTGATGCTGGTTCATTCCAAATTGGTCAAACTTCCTTGATATTACAACAACCTGAGATGCATGAATTGCAATCGCATCTGTATTATGAACACTAGCTACCTTCTTAGGATTTACCATTGTAGATGGCCATTGAAATTCATTTGTAGCCATTTTTTCAATTAACTCGTATGCTTTATCAAATGGTTTTGACATTAATGATCTACCAGTGGCAACATCAATTATAGACCTAAGGGATCCTACTAACCAATTATAAAAAGTTTGAATGATTAACCTATCAGGTAGAGCATGGTGTGGACACTTTCTTAGGAGTTCCTTAAATCTTTCCCAGGCTTCGTATATTAATTCTCCTTCATATTAACAAAATGAGATAATATCGTTTCTATGTTTAGTAGTCCTGAGGTGGAAAATACTTAGCTAGGAATTTCTGAGTTAATTCCTCCCAATTTTTAATAGAGCCATGTGCTAGTGAGTATAACCACATTTTAGCCTTATCCCTTAGTGAGAAAGGATAAAACCTTAGTCTAACAGCATCGTCTGACATACCATTATAATGAAATGTAGTAGAAAGTTCTAGAAAATTTGATAAGTGTAAATAGGGATCCTCCGAAGGAGTTCCCCCAAACTGATTGTTCTACACCAGTTGGATAATCTCAGGATTTATTTCAAACGAGTCAGCTTCTACGACAGGGTTTTGTATACTTGAGCTAATTTCATCTGTCCTAGAATTTACATAATCCCTCAATGAAGTATGATGATTTTCTAAGTTATTATCTTGAATGTTTTCCATTTCCATTTCTAGTTTTTTAAGTCCTTTCTGTATTTTTATTTTTTTATTTTTTTCAAACTCGGGATCATAAGACACAAGTCCTGCAGATCATTTGTTTCACATACGCAACACAACAAACAATACATTAACAATTAAAAAATAATAGATCAAATATATTCAACATAACAAAACATTTTCATGAACACCTTATTTTTCACACAAATAAATTTTTTTCATTTTTCACAACACTTTTTCATATAAAAACGCTTTTCACATAAAAATAGTTTTTACGACACTACAGTAGTCCAATTCTAAGACTAATTATTTCAACTAAAATTCTCCTAAAGTTATTATCAAAGCTTCCCCGACAATGGCGCCAAAAACTTGACCACGACTTTTTATATACTTAAAAATATAAGAATTTGACACCACTACTAGAAGATCTAAATCCACAGCAATAGCGCCAAAAACTTGATGCGACTTTTTGAGGTGATGAAAATGAGTGCAATTAATTAGTAACAAAGTCACTTATATCAACGCAAGTATACGTATCGCTTCAAGTAATATAGAGTTTTCTTTAAAAACCCCAGTATCGATCCCACTAGGAAGTGAAGTAAGAGGTCTTTAATGAAATTTTAGTCTACTACTAATAATCCTTAGTTTGGAATGTCGATTAAAATTGTGGTTTATCTAGCAACTACTCCTAAATATAAGTGTTAAATGTAAAGATAGTAACTATAACTAAGTGCAAATAATAATTCTAAAGATAACCCTTTTTGGATGAATTGGTTTGGAGAATTTTGAGATACTAAAAACTACTATTCTTATGTAATGAAATGGATAATGTATAAGAATGAGATGCATTAAATATTATATGTGCCAAATATGAGCAATCATATTCGTTTCCCTTTGGTCCAGCATAAAGAATATTGACTAATCCTATGCTTGTTTACTGAATTCGTGGCTAGGCTGAGAGGATACCGGCGCTCACTTCAGAGCTCCCACGTTCCCCTCGCCTGAGGGATAACATCTCCGCTTCAGTACTCAAACAATAGGACCGAATTTGGGATTTTAGTCTGTCACTCTAAAATCTCCACTTCTACGTCCAATAATAATATTTCTTTATTTATTTGCATTCAATTCCCATGAACTTCACCATCCATGGAATTTGAATGTGGTTTGTACTTAGTTGTAGAAAGCATAACCCTCTCAGATCGTATGTTTTTACAATAGATTTTAACATTACAACAGGCCTTAATTGCAATGGAAATGAAGTGCAAGAAAAAACCATCACATTTATATATAAAACTTCTTCTAGCATGTATCTCAATATCCTACACATGAATTCTACTTATTACAAAAGAAAAGTAAAAGAAAAAGAATGACATAATCTTCTCATGCCACTATTTCCAAAGAAAAAGAAAGAGTAAGAGAGATACATCACAAAGCACGAAGAAAACACAACAGAAACTTCATTTAACCAAATCAAATCCACTAGGTCAGTGTTTACAAATTCATAAGAAAATGAAGAACAATACTTAGTTTTTTCCCTTTGAAAGAAAGACGAATATCTCTCCCATAAATTCTCCCATCGATCCATGCAATGCTAGTGCAATCTCTTACAAATTCTCTTAAAATCTCCTCTCCAATCTCTCCAAAAGAGTAGAAATCTACATTTCTACTCCTAATTTAAGATCCCTAAATATTCTCCAAGTTTTTCCTAACATTCCTCTCTTATTTCTCTGCACTTTTCTAACCTAAATTCGCCATTTTAAAGAGTATGGACGAATATCTAAGAGTTTCATTAAGCACCTCTTCGAAAAAGAGTCCAAATATGTTGAATTTTGGCCCAAAACCGCCAAAAGTCGGTCCATAGTCAATCGGGTCGCTGTCGGCGGGTTCGAGGGCGCTGTAGGCAAGCTTTTCGGTCATTTTTTGGCCTTCTTGGGAAAATCCCACCGTCGGTGAGCTCGAGGGCGTCATCGGCAAGCAGATTGCTGTGCAGCTCTACTGTTTTGCTTCGTTTGGCTCCGTTTTAGCTCCGATTCGCCCCGTTTCAGTTGCGTTTGCATTTCTAACAGATAACCCTACAAAATAAGTATAAAAATAACCTTTCTTTAAAGTGTAATATTATTCAAAATATGCAAGAAGTGTAAAAGATATTAAACATAGAAAGACTTATCAAAAGGTGTTAGGGCAAAATTTCATTTCTTGCTCGTTTTTCCTCCAAATTGCACCATTTTTTCTTCTTTTTCTCCAAAAGTCATTCCTTGTACCTAAAACTAAAAAACATACAAAACACCTTCCTTTAAAAGTGTAATATCACCAAAAATGAGTAAAATCATATAGTAAAAAACATATATTTTTTCCTTGGGTCAGTTACCCCTAGAGGATACCACTGGGCTTCATGAAGAAATCCATCTATATATGAATGAAAATGATGATGAGACTGTCAAAGATATTTTAAGTTCTTCAACATCTGGATCATTAAATGAAATAAACCAAAGAATCATGGTATATACTTAGATGATTAGTTTTTGCACATTTCCCTTACTTTCGCTTCTTACATTGTAGTTGTCATGCTTACTTTTATTGATTTTATGCGTTATTACGACATGTTTCATGTTCACATTCTACACTGTTATGCTTTTACTTTTTAGTCTTGTATTACATACTAATCCTGTTTACTAATTCTTATTCTTTTTGTTTTTTAGATGGTAGGTGCTCCACCTCCAGAGAGTCCCTGCATTCAGGGAACTTTAGGAAACTCATATCGGAGGCTGAAGACGTTTGTCAGTAGCTATGACATGTATGCCACTTGTGTAGCCAATCTAATAACTCCTCATGTTGCCCCTCCTCCCACACAAGCTCCTCTACAAGCACCACCTCCACGTTAGCCACCATATTTTTGCCCATATTCCTCATCTGATGAGTTATACCCATCAACTCCAGCACCTGAGATGGATGACACTGCTAACAGAGTTTATATTGAACTGGAGGGTGACTCGTAAGTTAACTTCCTTTTTTATAGTAAAGTAATTTCAATTTTCATTCCATTTTATAGTTTAACTAATGTTTCAATTACATGTTCTACCCCTCTAAACTGCTCATGGTGAAAATCAAGGTGATTATTCAGAGTATATATGATCAGCTACATCTCATATGGAAGTAGATCCCGATTGTAACTTAGGATATGTATTATAAGGAGTTTGAGGTATTATATTTTAATCTAAAATAGAAAGTTAATTTCTACATATTTTATTCAAATGAAGCTAACATGATTTCTAATTTTTAGAGGTCATTCTACAGGTTATGAGAACATCACCAGTAGATCCAATATATTTTTGAGATTTATGCTAAGCATAAGCTTAGGGATATTTTCACTATGGAGCAGAAGAAAGGGGCATAGGCCCTCATGGGTTGGTGAGGAAATCTTGGCTGAGTTAAATTGAGCATAAGCCTCTTAAGAATACCATAGAAGAGATAGATAAGTCAGCAGAACCAGATGACAGAGGGAGCCAAAGATTTAACATTGGAGGTTCGATCCCCCATACAAAGCACTATTAGAGACTATAAGATTTTCTTAAAATTCAGAAGCTTACAGATTTATATAATTATGTGACTCTTATATATTATCTGATTATGTATATGGACCAAGGAACTTGACCAAGAGCCATCCACTGCAGAATTGCATGTCCTCACACATCGATGCCCGGGTACATAGTAATGGGTATCTGATCACTCTCAGCGCATCAATGAGTTAAAAAAAATATTTTTTATTTCTTGGGAGGAGGGTTTGTTAATATGTCAATTAATGTTTGAATTTTGTTATGCAGGAGTAGTACGAGCAGCTCCAGGAGAGACAGAGGTAGATGGCTGGCCAACTGTTTACCAACAGTAGATATAGTTTATCACTACTAAGCCTAATTTTTAGTTTTGGACGTAGACAGTGGGGAAGAAGAAGGTGAGAGTGTATGACCTTGGAGTAAAGGAGATAACATTTGAGATTGAGGGTTCTCAGGAAGAGGATTTGGATTTTTTTTTGTGTTTGATGATGTTCTCCTGACATAGGGGTTGACTTTATTTTTTTTTCATTACTTTTTAGGAAAACTTTCAGTTTCTTGTGTTTTGAATTTTGAACAGTTTGATCCATTTTTATTTAATCTAATTTGTATCATTATATAGATATGTTGGGGATTTCTATTATGTTGATTGTGTTTGTTAGATATGTGAAATTTAATCTTTTTGCCATTTTATTTTTATTTTTTACAAATTTGTGTTGGATTAACATTGGAATATTCTACACTAAATGTAACAATCAGTCATTCGATACCTGACGCTGCTAAATTGACAGAATAATGCCCAACCAGTATGGCGCTAATTCACATCAGACATTGTAGATGCTAATTAATGTCGACCATGTTCGATAGTAATTAGCGTCAGACGGGTTGGACGTTATTGCGTCGTTAAGCTACGTTGCCCATATTTTTTATGGAATTTTTTAGTGACAGATTTTTGTGACACAGATTCAGACGCAAAAAAAACATCTAACACTAATGTCAATGCAAAATCAATTAGCAACACCCATTTTAAAGTCAAAATGTTTTTACGCTAGTCCAATGCTAATCTGTCTTGGTGTCGGAAAATGACCCTATTAGCTTCAAAAATGTCCGATACTAATCGTGCATTTTCTTGTATTGAATTTTACATCAACAATCTGATGAACGCTTCATTCTCCTATAAACGCCAACCACCATTGATCAATGCTTGCAGGTTGCAGACCACCATCGACCTCCACCAAATTCTTACAGTGAATTTCCTTTTAGAATTGCAATGTGCATTACAGAATCCCACTATATGTTATGAATTTGTGAGCATTTCGTGGAACAATACGTTGTCCAACACACCATGCAACTACAGTCACCAAAGACAAGGTAACAATGCACCTCACATATGATGAAACGATGCCACTTGAAGAAGGTGTAACAACGCACCCCAAATATAGTGCAACGATACACCCTGATGATGGTGTAAAAATACACTCGACATATAGTGCAACGATGCCTCCCGAAGAGGGTGCAATAACGCACCCCGAAGATAATAAATTTATTCATACTCATAAAGCTCTCACCTTATAGCTCCTCATTATGGCCTACGTGGTCCATAAGTCGTGTAGCTCTCGACTCCAACATTTGTAGCTTGTTGATGTCATCAAAACTCACTACTACGACATACATGACCAAATACGACCTACATGGCTTACAGCTAATGCACCTCCCAACTCAAGCCTTGACATGCTACAAACGTTATCATAGGAGAAGTAGCTCACAAAACTGGCCCCTAAGATCCACAGACTTCATTACAACTCACCACTACGGCCTACACAGCCAACTATGGTCTATGTGTTTCACAACTTGTGCAACTTTCGACTCTAGCCCTAATGACTTACAACTCACCACTACGACCTACATGACCAGTTACAACCCATGTGTTCATAGCTCGGGTAGATCCCAACTCTCATACTTGCGGCATAAAGTTGTCATCCAATCTCTGAACTATGACCTACATGAGTAGTTACGACATTGTGGTTCATAGTATGTGCAACTCTCGACTCCAACCCTTGTGGCATATGGAAGTCATCACAACTCACCACTACGGTCTTCTGTGACCTATTACGACCTATATGGTTCATAACTCATGTAACTCGTAACTCTGGCTCCTGCGACTTACTAATGTCATTATAGCTCACATTTATGGCATATATGACAAACTATGACCTACATGACTCACAACTCATTTAGCTATTGACTCTAGCCCCTGGGGCCTACGAATATTATTGTAGCTTAAGCTCACCATTATGATCTATGTGACCAATTAAGATCTATGTGATTCACAACTTTTGCAACTCCTGACTCCAACCTCTGTGGCCTACGAACATCATCACTACTTAATGCTACATGTTACATGATAAACTACGATTGATGAGGCTCACAGGCTCTGCAACTTTCTACTACGACCTATGTGACCGACAAATATTCTTAAAGCAACCATCTGCTATCATGGCCTTTAATTATGACATATACAACAAATTTATGCTACAGTGGTCTACAAAATTCTCAAACGACGGCTACCACCATAACAATCAATTTTGGTCATTGCAGCTTGCTATCACTAAGAACTACTTTATGTATGGCAAGACTATGGCTATGCTTGATGCACTAGTGTTGTACATTTACAATGATTAACTTTGTAATTCCATCTTCTCTAATTCACGATAAGGATGTACATGTGCACTCACCATTAATAGTGGACTATTTCAATTGGGCTACACCTTGTGGTTTTATTTTATTTTATTTTTTCTATTTCTAAGGTCTTCGATGTAAAAAGTTGTGGCGTCTCTTTTTACTTACATCCACTTGAGTACGCTCTAGTGCTATAAACCTTAGTTTTCTGGCACGCATCAAATATGACTTAGCTATATCTCTTGAATTACAATATATTGTGCCTTTATGAAAATTTATTATATCTCTAGAATTGTAGTTTATTTTATTGTAGTTGTTTTTTTGAAGCTATTGTGTCATGAATATTTGTTATAACACTTGAGTTGAACTCTTTTGTGCCGATTTATTATATTTGAATTTTATTTGAGTTAGGGCTATGCTCGACTCTTGATTAATTCTCGTTTTATCCATATTTGAGTTATGTTTGAAATTTACTTGAACTATATTCAAATAATACTCTTAACTTCATTTGATTGTTCCAGCTATATTCAAATCAAACTCCATTCTTAGTTGAATAATATTTGAAGGCTGTTCATGGAACAAAGTCTAAATAGGGAGACACTTGTCTGACTGCGAAGCCAAGTTTATTAGAATTTGAGTCGATCTTATTCAATTTTTTTCTTAAATAAGGGTCTGTTTGGATGCAGCTGCAATTGCAGTGAAGCATATTGCGGTGAAAATTGGCTGCCGTTTAGTTGCATGTATGCGAAATCGGCTGTGGAGCAGCTTTATGTGGAAAATGACCTTTCTACCAATGTTTATTAAAACTGTTTTTAATTTACAGTTTTAATTATTAAATTGGATAATATATATTGTTAACTAAAAATAAAAATAATTAGATATATTGGGATCTGGACGGAACCTGGACGACGACGAAGAAGAAGGAGCGGGATATCGCTGGGATGCGGGACGAGGAGGAGGAAAGGCTCAGGACTGTCCGCTAGATCTTCGCGAAAGCTGGGGCAATTCGGCGGGATGACGAGCGAATGGCAATTCGACGAGGTCTTCTTCGCGGTCTTCTTCGTGGGACGACAAGCAAGGTCTTCTTCGTGGTCGGGACTGTCCGCTAGATCTTCGCGAAAGCTGGGGCAATTCGGAGGAAAGGCTCGGGACTGTCTGCTAGATCTTCGCGAAAGCTGGGGCAATTCGGCGGGATGACGAGCGAATGGCAATTCGACGAGGTCTTCTTCGCGGTCTTCTTCGTAGGACGACAAGCAAGGTCTTCTTCGCGGTCGGGACTGTCCGCTAGATCTTCGCGAAAGCTGGGGCAATTCGGAGGAAAGGCTCGGGACCGCTCGCTAGATCTTCGCGAAAGCTGGGGCAATTCGGCGGGATGACGAGCGAATGGCAATTCGACGAGGTCTTCTTCGCGGTCTTCTTCGTGGGACGACAAGCAAGGTCTTCTTCGCGGTCGGCTTCGTGAGAGAGAGGGGGCGGAGGCAGGGAGAGAGCGAGGAAGCGAAATAAAGGTAAAGAATAAAGAGTAAAAAGTCACTGGGAAAGTCGGGACGTGGGTGCTATCCCGCGGTTGGCTTCGGGAAAGCTTCGCGGGGGCGGTGCCGTGATGCCGTAAAACAAACACCAAATTTTTTTTCGAAGCCACGGTAACGCGCAGCGCCGCTCCAAAAGCTCCAACCAAACGCATCCTAAATGTAGTTTGCGTGAGACTTTAAATAAGTAGTTATGTTTAAAATTGACAGTGATTTATTCCAAAATAATATTTGAAAATTTTCTTAAATTTTTTTATAATTACGAGCCATAAAAAAGATCAAATTTCTCAATTTTTCTCGTACCTAATTTTTATAATAAAAAATAATTTTATTATCTTTTTTTTTATTTAATTTTTATCATTTAGAAATTAGTTCATTATTTCCATTTATGCGATGCCGTGGATGAATAAGATACATCTCACACCACAAATTTCTAGTAAGATGCAAATATGGCGAGCAGCTCAGCTCTCCGATTCTTCGCAGTAGGAGAGATCACCAAGCAGATGCCATGGCTTCTTCCTCCATTCCACTCCATTTCGACGCCATACGAAATCCTCTACTTCAAAATAGCAGCTTTCTCTTTCGCAAAGCCCCATCAATCCTCCATCATTCTTTCAGGACCACCTCTGGTAATTGCACAGTGATAACTCCTTCTGCCAAGTTCAACTTCTACGAGATGATGGGCGGACGGGGCCTCTGCAATGGAGAACAGGGCCTTTGGAAGGAGCTTGAGAAGTCAGTCATCAGAGAAACAGAATCCCTACCTCAAACTCAAGATGCCGCCGTCGAGACCCCTCTTCTTTCACCCTCGAATCCTGTTGGCGAACATAGCTTCGACAAGGAACTTATGGGCCTCACCGGTGGCTTCCCCGGTGGCGAGAGGGGTCTTCAAAGCTTCATTGAGAAGAATCCGCCTCCCATTAAGAAGAGTGGTGGTGGAGAGGAGCCATCGGGAGCTCTGCTTCAGGATTCGAAGCCAAAGCCCCCTGAGCTTCCGCAGCTAATGCCGGGGATGATTGTGAATGTGAAGAACCCGGAAAACCCTTTCTACCTGTACAGTGGTATCGTGCAGAGGGTCACCGACGGGAATGCTGGAGTCCTTTTTGAAGGGGATGATGGGGAAAAGCTTCTCACTTTCAAGCTTCATGAGCTCGAGAGGAGAGAGACGGGACTGCATATGGTTGATTCCACGTCCTCCATTCACGAGTCCTTTGTTGACACGAAGTCTGAGTGAGAAAGATGGCGACTGAGAGCAAACTAGTAAGCTCA
This sequence comes from Papilionanthe hookeriana x Papilionanthe teres, assembly GCA_022702705.1. Classification (NCBI taxonomy): domain Eukaryota; kingdom Viridiplantae; phylum Streptophyta; class Magnoliopsida; order Asparagales; family Orchidaceae; genus Papilionanthe; species Papilionanthe hookeriana x Papilionanthe teres. Next base: position 146,496,389 of record CM040421.1, read on the forward strand.
CTTCTCTTCGATAACTTTTTCGTCTGTTTGTCTTGCTTAATTTTTATTTTTAATACATTGTACTGATGGCCGTCAAACTAACGAACTTGTGATTCGTTATTGGATCTTAATAATTGTGAACTCATGTTGTGATTTTGATTGCTAAAGCTTAATTATGATTTTGAATTTTGTTGGTTTCTTGAAAGTGAGAAAGAAGAGAAAGAAGAAAAGAAATGCTGAAGATTGAAGGAGAAATCAGAACATTTTTATTATCATTACGCTTTACAATTTAAAGATTTAGAAAATAACAAACCATTACAAAAAAGGACCAGAAAAACAACCAAGAAAGAAATAAAAAACAAGAATACCATAACTAACTCCTAAGATAAAGGAAGAAGTTCAAAAGTCTAACAAACTCCTAAGATTAAGCAAAGAAGTTAAGCACTCCTAAGCATATATTCCAACACTCCTCCTTGCTTTAGGAGCTGCGAACACCAAGTTTCTGCTTTAGAAACTCAAACTTGCTGATTGGAAGTGACTTTGTAAACAAATCTGCCAACCGATCTTCTGATTTGAAGTCAACCAGAGTAAAAAATTCTTCTTTCTACACTTCTCTTAGAAAAAAAAATTTGATGTTGAAATGCTCATTAATCTTGTTGGACCAACCTCTTGAAGCTTGTTTCAACCCATAAAGAACCTTCTTTGCATATTTCCCTATCATCTTCTTCACTGAAGCTTCAATTTTTCGATTGATGATAACTGGCTCAATCAAAGCATGCCTTTCTGGTGGTTTTTTAACAAGCTTCATTGTGGCCTCTTCCTTCTCCTCTAAGCATGGGGCGTCAATGAATAACTTAAAGTCTTTGCCAATAGGTTTTGTCCTAACATTGGCTGACTTGTGTATCAGTAAGTGGATGACAACATCATTGTTCTTGCAGATGACCCTGGCTAACTGGTGATCCTCAAGCTCCTCCTGCATTAGATTGAGTGAAAAACTCCTTCCTGTCATCTTAACTTCGAACATCTTTTTGCCTGTAGCATCCTCTATCACACAGACCTTCTACATGAACATCACTTTGAATCTCTTCTCTATTAATTGATCAACACTGAGCAAATTTTGTTCAATATTTGGTATATAGAGAACATCGGTGATCAACTTAGTTCCTGAACAGCTTGAAATGGCTACAGTGCCCTTTTCTTTGACTGCAATATATTCACCATTCCCAATTCTGACCTTCTTGGACTTGGTGCTCTTCAATTCCTTGAACAACTCATTGTTATGTGTCATATGATTAGTACAACCACTATCAATGAGTCAATTTTCACTTGTTTCATAATTAGTGAAACAAGTTGCAACGAAAAGATGATCTTCTTCTTCTTGATCCGCCACTTGTGCTTCATCTTCTTGTTGCTGATTTTCATTCTTGCAAATGACAGCTTCATATCCCATTTGATTGCATTTGCTGCATTTTGCATCTGGTCTTCTCCAGCATATGAAAGGAGGATGACCTTTCTTGCCACAATGTTGACATGGAGGATAATCTTTCTTCACTCCTTTATTTCCAATTTTGCTTATGTTATTGGATGCAGAACTTTGTCCACCTGTAGCTTGAAACTTCTTGTTCTTGGATCTCCAATTCTTTTCATCATCTTGATGCTTGACTGGTAGGGCTCCTTCGAGAACTCCTTCTTGCCTCATTGCATGCCTTTGCTCTTGTGCTTGCAAGGCACTTAAGAGTTCTGTTAAAGTAATCTTTGACAAGTCCTTCATGTTTTCTAATGTGGTGATGGTAGCCTCAAATCTTTCAGGCACTGTTACAAGATTTTTCTGAACAATCCTTGAATCTTCTAAAGAAGAACGCAATAGTTTGACACAATTTGCTATGTTGAGTAGCCTGTCAAAGTACTCCTTTATGGTTTCTGTTTCCTTCATTTTTTGCAGCTCAAAATCACGAACTAAGTTCAACACCTGCATCCCTCGAATTCTTTCATCTCCTTCATACTCAGTTTTGAGATAATCCCGTATCTCTTTGCCGTTTTCAACGACATGATACGAGTGAAGATCGTGGAGGAAATCAGCAGCAAAACAGGCAAGCTTTTGCTCAGACTTCTTTATCTTTCCTCCTTTTTGTAATTTAATTTGTGCTAATAAGGATCGTCAGGGAGAAGAGGAATATCATAGTCTTCTTCCATGCTTCCCAGAGATCCAACGCTTCCAGATAAGTCTCCATGCGTACTGCCCAAATCTGATAGTTGTCACTGTCAAACACTGGTGGAGCAATGGAGGAAAAACTAGCTTCGAACTCCATAATTGTTCAAACTCACACACAGGCCCCTTAAGAAGAGAGCTCTGATACCAATTGTTGGTTTCTTGAAAGTGAGAAAGAAGAGAAAGAAGAAAAGAAATGCTGAAGATTGAAGGAGAAATCAGAACATTTTTATTATCATTACGCTTTACAATTTAAAGCTTTAGAAAATAACAAACCACTACAAAAAAGGACAAGAAAAACAACCAAGAAAGAAATAAAAACAAGAATACCATAACTAACTTTTTAAGATAAAGGAAGAAGTTCAAGTCTAACAAACTCCTAAGATTAAGCAAAGAAGTTAAGCACTCCTAAGCATTTATTCCAACAAATTTATTTTGTGATTTCTAGTTCACATCTGCTTCTTCAATCTTAATCTCGCAGGTAATAATTTACTTTGCGTAGATTCATTTTGTGAAAATGTATTGCGAAAAATCACATCATGGGATATAAAAAGGGAATGTTCTGTCCCGGCATATTACTCGCTTAAGTTCATGTTGAGCTTCCCGCTTTCATTTTTAAAATGGGGTTCATTTGAGAAGTTTGATAGGTTGTCATTTTATGGGAACTAAAGGGTAAAAGATTGGGATTCTATACTTTTTCCTCTGTGTTCATTATTTGTAATTAGCTTTTGCTGCATTGAATCCTTAAAGATCAATGCCATCTGGTCTTCAATGTTTTTGTTGAAGATTGAGAAAAACTTGTCATCTTATGTGTTAACTTTCATTTAGTTCCTTATTTTAGGATATTTTGCACTAGCACTATGTCCTATTATACATCACTGCACATCAAAAAATTCTGAAGGGTTTGGTGCAAGCTTCAATATATATTAATAAGACTAACTTATACTTGCCATGGTGGATAGTTACTCACTAAAATCAGCACAAACTTGCTTAGTTCAATATGAACTCTTCAGGAACATGGTGAACTTGCCCAAATTCAACCCTTATGAGATATTTGCTAACTTTCATTCAACCAAGCTGATAAGTTCATCTATTAAACCTGCGACTTCAACCACTAAGTAGGTGGCCTCATTCTTTGAAGACTCTGGTTGAACTAGTCATTTGTAATTAGACTACAGATCTCATGTATTTTATGGTAAAATGATCGTTGAGCCTTTACATGATTTTTGTTACGATGTGGCGTAATATATAACTTATTCTGTAGTGCTCAAAGCTCCGTATAAATCTATAAATATGTATTTAAGGCTATTCAACTACTCAATTTTTTGTATTTGAGCTTTTATTTGTGAAATTTGAGTTTCTCACTCAAAACCTCTTTTTCTTTTTATTAATTTTTTGTTTTTTTTCTTATTGTAAGTGCTAATAAAATTTTGGTATTTTCCAAGATTATTTTTTGATTTAATATTTACTAAGGTGCGATGAACATGAAGTATTCTAAGAACTATAAGAAACCCACTTCAAGAAGAAAAGGGACAAATAAATATTGAAAAATGGAAGCTTTTTATAGGAAGGCATATTGCTGAACTGGAGGAGAGATTGACACGGAAGATCAAATGAGTGTTAGAGAATATTTCTAGAGCTCCTTTTAGTGTGGCGATTCTGAGGGATCACCATATTCTATCATCTGCAAGAGATACTCAAGTACAAGAGCACTACCCTACATTCGAATGAATGGTGAAATTTACCATACTAATTATTGGCTCACAAGAGTCATGTAAACCCCTCTTCCCCTGTTTTTTAGGATAAGATCAACGATGAAGATTAATTTGAAATATTAACTAATAGTTTTGAGATGCATCCTAAGTTCCAAAAACACATAAAACATACAGGAACTATTAATTTCATCACTAAGCATACAACAAATACTTATTAAAAAGACGAGTAAATCATATGAACATATAAAAGAGCAAAACAAAAACATGTGTAACAATTTTTACATGGTTCGATTGTAGCATACATCGATGTTTGGGTGTTCATCAGCTCCTGAATTAGGCACAACTTATATTAAATCAAATATCATTACTCCATAAGTGGAGAAGAGCTGTAATACATTTTTAAATTTGGATCACTTTTCACTGCGCACCATCTTGATCTTTGTTCTTCACGATTCAGACATCTTTCTCTGTGTTCTGCACCTGAATATTAAAAATAAAATACAAAACAGAAGAAATTATAGCAAATGCAGCAGGTTACATGCATATATAACTATGCACGAAGAAACCATGAACTTCGACACAATTTCAAAGCATCAAAGATTCTTTTACAACCAAGCAAACTTTTGTCCCTTAGCAAATCTCTCTAAAAGTTTTTATGAACTTAGGTGGCTCTTCAAAAATAGAGGAGCAGATGCTTGGGTTTTAAAATATGCAATGGTATGTGCTCTTATTCATAAAGCCTTACAATAATATTAAAAATAGGTGGCTAGAGTTTGTGATTCTTAACTCGAGGTAATAGAATAATTTTATTGAGTTTTCTCCAAGTTTATTCTGGTTAAAATTTATGAACTCTCAGGCTTAATATAACCAAACGGGTAAAAAATCATCATTATAATCCTCAAATTTCATCCTTGGCGGAGAACATTGGGTGAGTTTCTCCATATTGTTTTGCAAAGACTTGTTATATTTATTTTCAAGTCTTCAAATTTTCATGGAGCTGCAAACTTATATAGGCCTGCAAATACTTTGAGGATGCCCACAAAACTTTTGTGAAGAACTGCTAACCTTATGTCAATTTTATTATTTAGTTATTATAACTTCAAACTTTCTTACCTGAAAGATTTTATGCAATAGATTATTTATGATAACATAGTTAGCATTTCAAAAGCAAAAAAAAAAAAAAAAAAAAAAAAAAAAAAGACTTGAATGTAACTTATGTATCTAATATTTTTATTTTTATTTTTTAAACCTTCGTCTATCTTGCTTGCTTGTTCATAAAATATGTGGTATTTTATGATGTGTAACTTCAACACGTGAAATAAACATACACTAATTCAATGATCTATATAATTCTTCATGTAAGCCTCCCTTAATGACTTGCCTATTATTTGCAGTCACATAGCTCAAGAAATCACCAGTTTTTGTTCCTTAGTACTAGTTAAAGTCATCAAAATCACGTCAATGGCTCATGGGGTTAATATTAACAGTGATGAAGATTTTACTCCCTTATTCTGCCAACCAAAGAGCTACAGAGTGTTACAGTTGACCAATGTATCTTCATAAAATTGCAGGGCAAACCTGTTGTAAATTTTAAAACCTTTACCTCGATCTTTATAAGGAAGATGATCCAAACGAATATGTAGCATATTATAAATAGACTGTCTCTTTGATATTAACAATAATTTAAAGTGCAATTTTTTTTACGACTTTTAAATAGTTGCCACTTGGGTGATTTTTGCTCCTACCACTGGAAGTGATCACTTAAGCAATTCATTACATAAATTCTGTGTTTAATAAGCAATTCATTACATAATTCTATAGCTCACAAAGTCTGATAAATCATTGAGAGCTTCATGATGAGGTTTCGTAAGGAGATACTCTATGGAGAAAATTTGAAACAGGTTGTGGCTCAAGCTGATATCAGTCAAGGTTGAAGGGGGACTCTTTCACATTGCATTTTGCCTGTGGTAGTTGAGGATTTTGGCTAATTTACTTGAACTTGCCGATATGTATGTTAACATAAAGGAGAATAATTGTGTTCCTCGGGTGTTTCGATATCAGGTTACAAATAATTTCAACTTGGCAGGCAATTTCCATGATCTTTCAAGGATTGCGGACGTCAACTGAGATATATGAAGGTGGATGAGAGGTCACATCTTCGTCAGTAATGTCATTTACATCATCAGTGACCATATCACTATGAAGGGCAAGTTCGAAATATCAATGATAGTGGTGCAAGAAATGGAAAGATTTTTTACTCCTACTTTCCAATATTTGATTATAACTTCACAAGGGCTTAATTGGCTAAATTAGGGAAGCTATTCAAAATTGCGACTATTTCATGCAATTAATAATTCATGAGGAATGAGCATATATCCGTCGAAATATAATAAATGCATCAAACGTATTTACACGCGAGAATTGTTAACATGTCCAAAATTCTTATCAAGCATTGACATGATGGGAAGACGGAGTTTATTTTTATTGCTTATGGGAGGAGACAGGAGAAAGACCGCCGTAATCGTTCGCTCTCAATTAACCGTTTCTTTTTTACTTTAATACTTTATGGAGTCGAATTTGGCTTCCAATTCTTGAATCTCATTCTTTAATACGCCCATCATCAAATAATTTGAAGAAGAAACTGTGCAACCATCCTTAGTTGTTTTTATGGTGAACAAATGTCTGAATAAGTTGATACTCCATGTGATTTTTTTCTATGATATTTGCAAGAAAGTTTGATGTTATAGAAGCAGGAATGACTCCATAGAAGTTCATGATGTCTAATAACTATTAGTAAAGTTAAATCGTAGCTCAAGATGAAACTGATTGTCATTATTGGGAAAGCTCTTCGTTGGCCAAATTACAAAATGAGATCTATAAAGATATATGCCAATTGAATGACCTTGATTTAAAAAGTATTATTATTGAAGAATGTGTATATTTCAACTAACTGAACAATTTGTAGTTTTTCATTAGAGCACAGCCATTAAAGCCAGGAAGATGATGTCAAAGAAAGTTTGAAGGAGAGAGAATTGTTTTGTGGAGAGATAAAAGAAAAGTCGCAAATGAAATCACAAAGGTTTTGGAACGATCAATGATTTTTTATGAGGAAAGGGTGGTGACAACAACAACAACAAAACCTTAATCCCGCTAAGTGGGTCGGCTACATGAATCCTTTTTCTCTTTTGCGTCTTATTTAGTGTCAAATATTCGTTTAATTCTAATAAATCAAGATCATTTTTTATGACAACATAGAAAAATGTTAAATTAAAAATCCTTTTTATTTTAAAATCTGAATTTAATATTCAATTTTAATCATTCATCATCATTAGTATTAGCATCTAAATACATATAAATACTATTAGAAAAATAAGCATTTCAAAACATTCAATTAAAGCTGCCTAATAAAATATCTGAATAAATAAAAATTTTTACCTTTCATTTAACATAGGAAATTCTTCACTTTGAATGGGTTGTTGAAGAACAAACTCGTTGGCAAGACAAAAACTAATTTGATTTTGAAGACTCTAGCTATTTTTGACTCGAAATGTAACAAATTTTCTATTCGACTTCGAATAAGCCGCATTTATGATTTCCCTAGATAGAGTAAATTTGACTTCCAAATAATTGAGCTTTTCAATTAATTATTTCTTTTCTTCATTATCAAGTTCTTACCCTAGCATGTTCAAATGTTCGTCATATCAACTTCCGTAACATTCAACAAAGAAGTTAAGGACAAACCTTGGAGGAAAGAATTTCAATCTTCAATTATTAGAATTCTTGGATAAAAACGAAACTTTAGTTATTTTCTTGACGAATTTGGTGTTGGAGCTATGGGCATCATGAGCTATTACGTAAAGTCGGTTGGTTTTTTTCATTTATTAGGAGCCACCGCAACATCGTTCTCTTCAAAATGGCACGACATTTTGTTGGTAGAATTTAAAGGAGTACTAAGTTTTCCAAGAAACAACTTCTTTAGCCTTCTCACTAGATTTTGGTAAAGTAATATATTCAGTGCCTTCTCGTGAGAGTTTAGTTCACCAAAAGATGGTTCCATAAGAGGTAGAAATTTTTTAACAAAACTAGAAAGAAGTTGCTCAATAACTCCAGTAAAGAATTAGGAAAAAGAATCTTGAGATGAGGTATTAAAGAAAATAAATAGATAAAGAAGTTTCTATCAAGAGGAGTCAGTAAAGATTCTAAAATTCAATAGTCTATGAATTAACAAAATTATAACTGTGATAGCTAGCTTTGATGGAAGAATAGCAAAACTGCATAATAATTCAAAAGTTGGCTTAAAAGGAGGAATTGAGCACTTGCCCACTAGTTCAGTTGGTGGAGCATTCATCAGTGTACCAAAATAAGTTGCTGATTCACCTGGCAAGTATGTCTTTTATTTAAAGTTGCTTCAATAATCTCTAACTTTACTCTCTTTAATTGTAACATTTTCTCAAAAGTGCTTTCTTCTTTTCTCCTTTTTATACTCAAGAACGTTAGCAATGACATTCCTTTGGCAACTGAGATGCTATCCTTTGAAATAATCAAAAAATTTTTTTTTAAAAGTTAGCCAGATCGCTCAAATGGTTAAGAAGACAAGCTTAAGCGTTGTTCTAATCAAAGCACTATATCTATATATGTAGCCTTCTGATGATAATGATTTGTACAAAAGAGAAATCAATGTCATAAATGAACATGCAATTCAATGATAGAATATTAAATGTTAATTATTATACATATTCTTTTAGCGAAGATGGAATGAGCAATGAACTTGACGAAGTGAAACCAGCTTATTTTCATAAGATAAGTAAAATGATGATGAATTGATATTTCAAAAGAAGAGATATTTTTATCATTATTTTCTTGCTCTTTTCACAGTCAACTTTCAAAGATTCAAAAGAATCTAAGAACTCAAAGTACATAAAAATCATCTCAACTATTCAGTATTTGAGTACAATGTTATTCATTATGATTAACATAAACTTACTAAAAGTGAATTTGAACTCTCCAAAGCCAGCACGAACTCACCAATTTAATATGAACTCACCAAGATCATAAGAACTCCCTGACATACGTGTTCAAAGATTATGAGCTATTTGGCCACATTCCTTCAACCAAAACCAATGACTTTATATATTAAGTCGACAAGTTAAGGCGGGGCTCCGTTTCTTTGAAGACTTCTCTCTAACTGGTCATTATAAATAGGCCAAACTTATAATGTTTTTATAATAAATGATCATTGTGTTCTGATATGTATTTTTGTTATTGATATAACATAGCATAAAATCTTTCTTGTAGTACTTAATCCAAACCTATAAATAAGATGTTGTAGTGAGGGCCCATGCTTCATCATCTTTTGTATTTAAGCCTTTTTTTTCTAAAATCTTAGGTCCTCACACGTAATCCTTTCTCTCTCCTAATTCTTGATTTTTTTTTTGTTGTAAATTTTAGTATTACTCACATAATTTTTTTTTATATCTTTCTTGTGGATAAGATAGAGAGAGAGAGAGTTTCGCAAAAAATTTAAATTATGGTCAACTTTAGAGTTCTAATTTAGCCTGAGTAGATCTAAAACTTAAGACATGAATGTAATTTTAGTAATAGTAGATCTAGTGAAGTGGGGTTGTAATAGGTAATTAAGTCATTAAAATGAGTGAACATTTTAAATATTTAAGTCTATTATTCAAATTGATCTCCAGATAGATGGGGATGTTATTAGTAGAATTTTCAAGTTGGATGGATACAGAGCAATGCATTGGGCCTATTGTGTGATAGAAATGTACTACTTAGATTTAAATGGTACTTTTTATAAGATAGGGTGAGGCTCGTACCTTATGCTACGTATCAAGCCGTCTATAAAAATAAGCATAAAAATCCAGCTTAAGTGTTGAGATGAGAATGCCTTATACGAGTTGTTTTACACTATGAGAGAAAATGCAAAATCTAATATATTTGTGAAAGGGTCAGAGTAGCTCCAATGGCAAATAAGATTAGAGAGATTCGCATTAAATGATTCGTCACATTAAATGTCGACTATCTAATGACCGTGTCAGATAAAGTAGATGTTTTTAGATTCGAATTATGCTAAGAAAGATAAAGGTTTATGGAAATCACTTCGCATGTGGTATAAAAATGATCTTAATTTTTTAGAATTAAAATGTAAAAATGCTACACGACAAAGTTAATTTTCAAAATGATAAAAAGTATTCTTGTTAGTTTTACTCCCACATAAATGGAGAAAGTGCTTATTGCTTCGTTGTTGCCAAGTGATATTTAGATATGCCGAGAAATTTAGGCAAAGAAACGCAAAAATCGACAACGTAAGAACATGCAGATTTAACTATGTTTCTAAGAAAGATGCCTACATCTCGAGCGGTTTTTGAAGCTCTTTCACATTCGTGAAGAAAGATAAAGATAACGTTATATCACTAAGGTTATAAAATGCGCACCTATTTATAAATTTCTAAAAAAGGCATAATATATAATTTCAAATTACCCTCGTAAGATACTGCAGGTCAAGCGCGCGCTTCGCAACCTCAACCCACATAATAAAACCCTCTCGATTCGATCGCTCTACTCCAACATATGTTCTTTATATGGTATATGAGTCATACTTAACAAATCTCCACTTTGGCGATGATTTTAGTCCCTGAGAAGATCCCTGTGAGTTTTCACGCACCAACGCTGCTCGGCCACTACGCTTCTCTAAGAATATTTAACGACCAAGCAATGGAAGAACTTGCTGATAAGAATCGGATCGTCAACATATTAGCCGCATTCTTACCGCATCAATCCTTTGCAACAATAACTCACAAGAAGCAATTAATTCTCTCGATCATGTGATACTTCGACATCAATCGTGTTTGTTCCCAGTAATAATCTCTGCCTACCAACAAATAAGACTTCCGACTATCACAACGTTAAATCGTATTCCACCCGCTTCAACAATTTCGCCCTTAACTAGCCTAGTAAGCCATAAGTGCTCTTTAAGAAGCCAAATGTTTACCGCCATATACTCGCTCGCAGATAATGTCATAATAGATCGAACTCGTCGATTTTCAAAGATATGCCCTCTATCAAGAGTAAACACATACCCAAATATACACCAGGCTACTCAAATCAACCGCATAAGCCTCCGACTCCATTTTAATCTACGTATTCTTTCCCCTCGTGAAGTCGAACTAGCTCCCATGTGTGATTTTTTTGCAGAGACTACATCTCATCAACCGTTGCACCCATGCAATTCTCTTTTTTGGCTAGTGATAGCCCCTTGAAAACAGGCTGGATCATCACTACTTATGAGAATTGCAAAAGAAACCAAGTCTTCATAACCCACCCTCTGTGAGGCTTTATATCGCGTGCTTCGTTCATCTTCGACTAGATTGCACTGGTGCTCATTCAGACGAATCACCGGGTGTTGGATTCGAACCTTCAACTCTCTCACGCTATTGGTTGTCGTTCCGCATCCATCCGCACCGTATCCGGATTGAACCTGCTCGACACATTGTCTTCGATTCTCATAACATAATCGCTCACAAAGATCGCATTCTTCATCACCGCTTTTTCGCAATCGGATCCCAAAATCCCGAATTCTTTCACACTTTCTTATACCCCGTAAAGACGTACTTATCGGATTTTGGATCAAATTTTGATCTTTCATCTCCTGTGCACGTGCACACATATGTGACAACCAAAAATCTTCGTGCCGATCAAAACTAACTCGATTACTGGCCCATATCTATTCGCAACTTTGTCACCAACGACGCTCTGCGCACTATCGAATACGTAACACGCCATATTCACATGCTCTCTTCCTCGCCTGTAGTTTTGCTCCCGCATTCGCCTCAAGCATCTTGCCTTGCTCAAATAAGGACTCCGTTCATCCTTTCTCCGCCATGTCATTCTATCGTGGTGTTCGCACACCTAAAGATGCCTCTCGAATTTGGCGCTCCTCGCAAAACTTTAACCGTGAATCCGTGTACTCGGTTCGTTATCGACCTCGTGGCCGATCTTTCTCGCGCCTTGGTTCTTCGCCTTAGCCTTCCATGCTTCTCGACTTTAAGTGAAAACTTCGCATTTCTGCGAAGGACACACTCAAACTTTCCCCGGAGAAATCATCAATAACGTAACATAATACCTTACCTCCTCCACTAACGTTCTCTATCATGCCCCATACATCGAATGCACATAATAAAAAAATCCTTCTATGAGTGTCATCATAAAATTGACTCTACCGTTTTCCAAGAACATAAAATTTGCAGAATCGAGCTTCGCAGCCTTTAACACTACGAAACAAATTTCTTTATGCAACTCCGTCATATCACGTTCACCTTTAGATGACCCGCACGCATGTCATAACTTTCGTATTATCATCATCCGACTAACAAAATAAACTCCATCTACAACCGTACTCCCCAACAATTTTAGACATCACATGCAGCTAACTTTCCTTTCATTACGCTCGCCGCAATCCTTAATAATTCTCAATATTTTTATTTTTACATGCTCTTGGTATCAAATCCATTTTACAGAAATGTCACAAATCGATTCTTCTTCAAATTTACGTTCGACATCACATAACGTTCTAACTCGTCATCATACATCTTAATTTAACTTCTCCAATACTTAAAGAATATTACAACATTTGTCATTACTCTTAGATAAATCGAGCGACTAATATTACGTACGAAGAACTACTCACGTTAAAAGATTACGTGATAAGCGCATCCTGAATAAAGATTCCATCCATTCATGAACTAAGTTGATGAAACTGAAAAAGATATCACCATCACTCGCAATATGAATTGTCATGCCGCACCACATTTACGTACTCACGACGCATCACGTTTCTCCCGCCCTTTTTCGCTTGGATACCTTTTCAGATGACCAATTCGCACTCGTAAAGAACGAATCGTTCTTCGCTCAGACTTCGATCCGGAATTTCATCTTCCGCAGCCCTCCCCTTTCTTCTTTCCACGATCTCCGATTACCTCGACATATAACCGTCGTCATGAGATTTTCCTCCGCATTTTCCGCATCCGCTAGTTGTGCGCCTCAACAATATCGGCAAGAATCTTATCAACTCGATGTTTTTTTTCCCATACGTCGAAATTACCAGCAGATTCATAAGAAGAAGACAGACGAACACAACAAAATCGCAGCTTCGCTCTTCATCCTCGATATTCACACGTTCGATAACCGCGATTATTCGATCAACATTAACGGTCGCGTCGATCGAACCTTCTCGTATCTTTAACTCCATACAATTTTCGTGCTTTAGATGGATAATTTATTTATCGCAGATTTTTTCATAAATTGTGTTTCTAATTTCTTCTTACGCTCCTAAATTTCGAGATTTTAGATTCATCGCGCGATACATATCCCCATCTCATTACGCATAAATATACGATTTGTCACGCCCGTCGTCGCAATTTTTCTCAATCTTTATCCTCCACGACATATCGTTTCGTCGTCGCAAAAGCCCTTCGTTATTCTCCTTCATTGCGGCTAACAAATCTTTCACCATTGTTTGTCACAACCTAAAATTTCTAGTTTCATCAAACTTCATCATCTCGAATTTTCGAATTCATAAATCATTATCCGAAATTAACTCGCAACTAACTTTTCGCAAATTCTTCTCATTGAACTTACCAAAATTATCAAAGAAAAACTTTCGTCGTAATCTTTCCAAAAATTTTCTTCTCCTATGAATATTCTCTTAATTAAATTTTTTTAATTAAGTTTCACTTAATTAAAAAATTTTCTTAATTAAGATTCTCAGAAAAATAATTTACTTATTCGTAGAACAGAAATTTTCTTTCATAGCAGAAAAGTTTAAAATATTTTCAATTAATTATTTCTCTTCATTTTCAGAAAAACAATTTTCCAGAAATTGCCTTCTCAATTTTCTTGAAATCGTCACAATTTTCTTTTTTTTTTTCCAGCAAATTCTTTACAGATTTCAAATCAAATATTTCAAATTTTCTTCCAAATTTACTGCCCCGAAATTCTTTCTAAATTTCAAGTCTCTCCACCACCAGAGAAGTCTCCTGGTTGGGAAATCCTAAATTTTGATTCCCTGATTCCTTCTCCGCCTTCAGAAGGATGTCGTCCCGAGCAGAAGCCTCGTCGCGAACTCAGTTCCTCTGCGCCGAAGCCTTCCCGCCCGATTCGCGAACGCCTCAGCTGGCCGTCCCTCTCGATTCGCGAGCGTCGAAACCGCCCTTCGCGACTCTACCTTCGCTGTTCGCGAACCTCCTTCGCGCCTCCGCCTGTTGTCGCGGAAGAAGCCCCACGCAAGTCGCCGAAACGCCGCGACAGGATTCTCCGATCTGTCTGAATCCCAAACGCACCTACGGTTCAGTCGAACACCCTTGTTCGAAATCGCTGAACAAATCACCCAAGCCAAACTCTGAAGCACTCGAAGTCCTCAGCCGAACCAAATTACTGAAATTCATGTCGAATTCGTTGATTCTCACAAACCATCGAAGCACTAGCTGTGAAATCTTCTTCTTCTCTGCGCCGTTCCCCTCTGTGCACTCAAAATCTCGCTCTGATACTACCTTTTAAGAAATTTAGTGCAAAAAAACACAATAATCGGCACAAATCCGTAAAAACACGTATTTAACGGCGTTCGGCACGATGCTTACGCTCCTCGGGCGCAGAAATAGGCGGTTTTTTTCACTTTGCAAGCAGCATGCTAGGAATGCCATATCTCAGTTACAAAACATGCTGGCCTATTTATACTTGTGTATAATATATAATTATAAAATTACTCAGATGACATCACAGGCCATTGCTCCCCGTACTCCCAACCCACATAATAAAACTCATCCGATTCGCTCGTTTCGCACCAACATATGTTCCTTATTTGACATATGAGCCATACCTAACAATATGTAACATAAAAATTGACATGCAACTTAAATAATTTCTTGTTTTGATATCTTATTGGTAAATTTAGGATTGTGTGTGATGAATGATGTTGGAGAATATTATGACGCTTATACGCATTTTTCTTATGATCTATTAGGGCTCGCAGCTCTTTATCGAATAATCCGCCGATGCCTGATTAAAATAAATCAGCTGAGCAAGATATGTACATGCGACTATTACAAATTTTTATTTTTTTTTGTGTTTCGACGGAGTTGCAGTGCCTCACAACACACCTAAGTGTTAGGGATGCGAACATGCAGTCAGCCGTTTTCAAAACGATGTGCCTGCTAAAACGCAGCTTACTCAAACACAAGTATTATTTTTAAAACGCTACCACACCGAATAAGTGTCCCAAACATACCCTTAATTCTACATTCTTAGATCTAATGATTCTTCAGTGATTTTTATATGTATAACACATTAATCAGTGTAGTTTACATATGTCATACCTGAAACTTCAATATTATGAACGCCGCTCTCCGTTAATACTTTCGTTGTTATCCAAATTAAAAAAAAAAAAAAAAGAGAGCCGAAGAAGACAGAGAACGAAGAAGGCGACCAACAAGAAATCATCTTCCACCCTTTCTTTCTCCGCATCATTTCATCTCTCCAGTTTCTTCCTCTTCTTTTTGATTTCCCGCCTGTAGTGATAGAAACATAGCAGATTAAAAAACCAAATAATTCCCCTCTAGCTCTTCCGCTCTTTTCTGTTTCTCCACCAAAATCCTTCAACGCATGGCTGACAGCGCTCAACGGGAGAAGCTCTTCTACGTTTTCCCAGCAACCGCAGTTGCTTCCACCTCCCATCGCTGCAAGCCATGTTCACAAGAGCAAAAGTCGGTTGTGCTCCCCAGGCGCCAAAACCAACGCATTGCTCTTCAATGACAAGAACAATGATTATGAAGAAATTCAATTAATTTATAATTGCTGACACTTATAGCAAGGGTGGATAGAAGACAGAGAAGGGATTATGCCCAGGAAGAAGACGAGCTTGCAAGGTTTGTATTCTTCTTGTACTGATTTTTATTTCAGTTCGCGGTAAATCATGTCGTTTATTTATCTGAGCCGGATTTTCTAGTTTTTTCTTAACCTAATTGCTTGCATATTCTTGTTGAACATAACTGGGTCTTTTTGTCACCAAATTTTCTAGTTCTTTCTGATGCTAATTCATATTTTATCCATACGATTCACACTTTGAACTGTTTTTTTTTATCATATTGCTTCTCTTATTGCATCTTTTGCATATACTGTTTTTCTATTAGCATGCATCAATTTGTTAATAAGTTTAATGCTGAATAGACGGATTTTTCTTTAAGAACTTGACTCAAATAAAGGGTGGGTTGTGTTTTGGAGAAACACTTCATTAAACTTTGGAAGAAATGCTTGTTTGTTTTTTATAGTTAGTTTCCTTGAAAGCGAGATATAACAAAGTCTGAATGATTGAAAGCATGTTCTGGTTTTCAGGAAAAGATAAGTTTTTTGATTAATTGAAGTCGGTTCTACTTAATATTCAGTTAACTTTTGGCTATTATTATGTATATTTTTGTCTCTCATTTTTATTTGCCATTTAATGTTATTATTTGTCATGTGGTAATTAACTCCTTTTGTCAGAGGACCCCCCTGATGGGTTGTATAGTTATATGGTTTTTAGGCGATCACTCGCTGTACCATTTGGAACAGGTACTGATTTTGCATAACCATGCTTCGCATTTGTGATGGTTGGTAGAACTTTCATATGGTGTGCCTCTATCATGGAGTCCTTGAAAGAGTTGCAATCTGTAAATTAAGCTAAGGCAAACAACAGAGTGCTGGAATAAAAGATGCTTCCAGCAGCTTCCTCACAAATAAAGAACTTCAATTATGTGAAGCCAAGAACATTGCTTTTTTTTTTTTAAATTCATGTGAACACGACCTAACTTTGATATAGACAGGATTTTATTTCAAGACTTACAATAATTTTTAGAAAAATTTATATACATACAGTATAATTATTTATCTATTTACATTCCTCAATGCCTAAAATTTTGATATTTATATTTATAGCACTTCGATATCATACACTGATGTGGATTTTACCTACCCACCACTTAAAACTTCAATGATACAAAATAAACACTTAAACTTTAAATATTTCAAATTATCCACCTAAAACCCAAAATTGCTATTGTTAGCCACCCAAAGCACCTCCCATCTCCCTCCCGTTCGCCCCGTCACCCGCGCTGGCTCCCTCCTCCCGTTCGCATCTATTACTCGCGCCCGGCTCCTCTCTCCTCCTCGGCTTACCTCCGCCTTGGCGTCAGGCCTTCGTATCCTTCTCGCACTTGATCTCGCCTCCTCGTCTTGCCCGCACAAGTTCTGTCTCGATCGCGCTATTCTCTGATCTCATCATGCAAGTAAGCAAGTTTCGTCTAAAAGCAAGCCTCGGTGAAGGTGACGAACGAAAACTTTGCGAGTGACGCGCGTGCTAGAAAATTCGCTATGCCAGAGAAGAATCGTATTATCGTTTAAGACGTACTAAAATTCACATACGTACGTACGGTAGTTATAAAACAAGAAATGATTTACCTTTTAAGTTTTTATTAATTTTAAACCCGCAGTTAAAAACGATTTTATTCTAATCTAATCAAGGAAAATCCACTATCGATTTACGACATAAACATTCATTAATGTGACAAGAAAGACAATTATATTTTCAGATTACATCAGCGATCAGTGCTGCCTTTAATCAAAGATAATCGAAATGGAGTGTTGCATTGCCGTTAACTGGAACATATGGCCGACGATCGTGGGTGATCGTCGATGGCGTCATGCCGCGGGTTGACGCACACGATGCGACGAGTCGCGCTCCTCCTCGAAGGCCTCAGGCTCTTCTCTTGGTATAAACTTCCCATGCGATAAGAGCTCATTTTATAAAGGCTCAAGGTAATAAGTCGTGACATGAATCCATTTTGATTTGACGATCTGTGAGAAATTATTTCGATCGATGGCGTTGGGCGTACCTGGATATCTTGGGGTGACGTCGTACCTGCCGCATCTCGGCCCGTCGGATTTATCTCGTCGTGACACCACTCGACTACGAACTCGCATTCTCCGTATTTGTCCGACCTTCAAATTTGTCCGAAAATCTTTCAAGAATGATTTAATGACTTGATTCGGCTCGATTGACCTTGACAAACTGGCTGCGTCCATCTCATCGAGCCGATCGCCTTGACTAAAAGTCATAAAATCGAGTTTCCGGGATGACTTTATCAAGATTCAAACATCTTTCGTTCAAAATATTATCTCGAGATCTGCGTAATACCCTTCGTATTCGTGCAAGGCAAGGAGCAACGAAGATTTGTCGCGGCCTATCAAGCGTTTATTGCGGCAACAAGACTGGCGATTCAAGCTAGCAATGCTTGATGAAGCGAAATGTGTATGCCAACTTGTTAGGCCGTGGCTGCAAATCACATATGAAATAAAGTAGAATGGTAGTTAAAATCTATGTGAGATTTGTATTGATATTCTATGTGAGATGTTGACTTGGTTAAAATCTACAGAATCAATTAAGTCCATCTCACCCTCCTTTAATGGAATTTAGTTAATAGAAACAATAAATAAATAAAGCTATTAGTAGCTCATCACAATACACAAGATCATATTTTGTACGATGTAGATAGAAATTTAGCATAAGAAGCTATTTTGAAGAAACAGATTTTTATTTTAAAGTTTTTTATAAAGTTATATTTAAAAGTTCAGGTTGTAGATGAATATGAGAAACAACAAACACGAACAGGTCAAAAAGAGATGCATCATGATCCACAGTAGAAAAATACTATTACCATATTTTCAAAGCCAATTGAATGCCAATTAAAGGAAGAAACCAATAGAATGAATACAAAAGGTTCAACAGGCCATAACCAATTAGTTACATACAAAACTTAACACATCATCCATAAATAAAAATAGATCGTCCATTTCCTTCATAGAGGATACATCAAAAGTAGTGGCATGTTTACAACCCATAGACAGATTATGAGAAAACAATCTTCCTACATTTCATATCCATAAACATTGATGACTGCATGGACATAATGGCTGAATTAGTGATACAACACAAATTATGCAGATACATAGTAAATGAAACCTGTAATAACTACTTCTATCAAAATCTTCAAATGAAATGCGATAGCATCAAGTTTCTTTCTATCCATTTCATTATGAGCACAAAGTTGATACAAAATATCATCTGTTGTTGATTCATCTTCAACTATCCATTTGAACTTACAATCTCATTTGTAATTTTAAGGGCAACGATAAAAGATTTTGTCATTGTTTTTAGATGTATGAGAAGTGTATTGACATGGCAATTGTGACTTATATACAACACTTTATTGCTTCAATTCCACTCGTAGATATTGATGACCGCCTTGAACTCATCTTTGTTTGATACCTAATTCAAACATGAATCATTAACTTTCAATTCACAAAATTAAGGCGGTGAAGGTTTAGAATTGTTGGAGGTTTAGGATTTTTTGCTTGTTATACAAATTGATACAAAGTCAGTAGAGAATCCCACAAATTTAAGCTTCATAGTTTCATTTTCCACCAAGACTCTCCATACTTTCCATTTCTTGCACATCTGTCATACCAGCAATCAAAATGTTTTTTTTCTTGTTAGTTTATCTAAAAATATAGTCTCAGTTTGCACATTCTAATACTCCCCCCTTTGTTTAGCTGTGTTTTTGCCTTTTCGCAAGCATCGTCGTACATCTCCATTGTTTTGCTTCGAGCTCAAATTTTAGCTTTCTCATCTCAGTCTCAAGTTTTCGATCATGCTACAAATTTCATACGAGCAATCACAATGCATTATTTAACACTAATAATTAATTTAACAAAATAAAGGAACTACATGATTGTAGCTCCGGCTATATAGAATTCTACTCCAGCAAAATTGCAATCTTGTTGGGATTAACCTTCAACAATAACTGCAGAGATGGCATTACAGTGACAGAATCAAAAACATTTTAAACAGAAGTTATGAAGGTGAAGAACAGATACATGTATGGCATCATTTATACAACCTGGGTCAAGCCTTTCTGATTCCTAAATCTATGTCTTAGTATAATAATGATAAAATATTTGGACTAAGTGAAAAATAATATTTTTTTAAACCACTTATTAATTTTAAATAAATCTAAAGTGGTTTAAATATTCCCCACATATAAAAGCACATTAGTATTTTCTTGTAAACTACCCTTTCCTTATTAGCTGTTGTATATTTTACTATAGTTATTTATCTATTTAGCTTCAACCTCAGCAAATCTTCCATTGAAATCAAATTACTATTTATATCAGAATAAAAAATATGTAAATTACATAAAGGAATTAAAAGTCAACGATGCTATTCATGCCCGTGCAAGTGATCAAATTAGGGCTTTCTTTTATCAGTGTCTGCAATACTCAATGCAGGATCTGGATGACCGAACTTTGGCTCCTCTATCGAGCTTTCGAAAGCGCTATTATAGTCCGAGGTTGCGAAACCTGTAATTATTCACTGATGTTAAACTGAACTTTGACTCTCCATACTTCTGCTGCAGTTCCCAATTATAATAGACTTGCCCAAACTGTATAGCAAGTAGGTTATTTAATCGTGACATTCCTAGCTCAAACTATAAATCCAATAATTCAAGCATACTAGAATATTTAGATGCAATTTTCACTAAATAGAAATACATATATAACAATCATGCATCAAAGATAATAACTAATGGCCAAAATAAATTTGATGCATGTTTGTGGCACTTAGAAGTTATTAAAAGTTATCACAAAATAGTTTTATAAGAAGGTCACAGAATTTATGAGCGCTCTTCGTCAGTGCTTCTCATCACAACAACAACATTAAATCTCATGAATGGTTCTGGTGTGTAAGAGGAATCCCTTCTGAATGCTTTGGAATGCGAACAGGTAAGGATGATGCAACAATACCTGTTAGTCATTATGTTATTTATTAACTTTTTTATGTAAAGACAAAGGAATTGTGTGGTAAGTACGTAAATGATTCTTCTTCTATTAAAGAACTGCAAATGAAAGAACTACTTTTCAAAATTGAATATTTGGTGATCTTTTAATGAAAGAACTGCAAATATTTAGAAATAAATCACAGTATCTACACTTTCTAAAATAGAAAAGCATCTAGATATAGGCACGATGCGTTTTGAAAATACATTTTTGATTGTTTGGGAGGGCGCATCAGTTTTTTTCAGCATTTTTAATGAAAACGTGGGCTGCGGGTACGACCACGTGGCCCGTGCTTCTTGGCGATAACATTACTCAGTCACTCTCGATTTTGTGACATTCTTCACTCCTCGCTTCGCGTCTTCTCCGCCCTAACCCGTTCCAAGAGCTCTGAGTTTTCTGTGCCCCGCTCCTCCCGCTTGTTCTCGTCCCGCACTTGCTCGGCTTTTTACGGTTTGTTTTTGTCTTCTTTCTCTTCATTCCCCGACACCTGTGGCGAGGACTTCCCAACATTTGTTTCTTCTTCCGGCATCCTCTATCTCCTATCTTTCCTATGATTTGCTATGTTAGACGTATCGATTCGAGACGAGCTTTCGTCGGATTCGTCGATGGGTTTCGTGTTTTTTGCGTAGCACCGATTTTTTTTGAGATTTTTACATTCGGTTTTTGATGTTTGAATTGAATTTCGGTGTCGTATCTGAGCCGTGTTAACTCGATATTTGGTGAGAATTTGAGAAGAAGATGGGGCCTAATTGGGGGGGGGGGGGGGGTTCGGCTACTATTTAAGTTTTTTGTAACTGTGTGGTTTTGCTTTTTGCAATCGTGAATAACAACATGAATGCTGCTTTTGGTGGTTCGTTTTGAGAATTTCTGAAATTTGGGTTATGCAAAACCTTTAACTCATAATCTCGTTTTTATTCTTTTTTGTAAAGCTTTGCATCGACCTTTGCTTCAAGATAAAATATAATTAGATGATGTCATTGCAAACAACATTACTATACAAGTGCAAGTAAATGATCATCATTCAACAACAGAACACATTTATTTCAAAACCACAAAAAACAACAGATAAATAATTTTTATCTACAATGCCTTCTTCACAACAATTTTCCGTAGTTTATTATTAAGTTGCAGCTGCCCTAAACAAACCCTAAAAAAATAACTTTAAGTTTGGGGCATATTAAAAAATTTACAAAGTTTTGTTGTTTATTTTGTTATTAATAAAGTTTCAAGTGGTAGGTAGGTAAAAATCCTTAAACTTATACATAAAAAATACTAGTTGTGATAATTTTTATGTAATATTAATGATTTAGGTGATATGCATCCAAGTATAAAATTTTACGTTATATTTGTAAATACAACAAAATTTTGTTATATATAAATAAATGCTCTAGCTTTTATGATCCAACTAAATTACTCGGCACTTATATGCTAACTTCCAAAACAGCCTATCTTTATCAACTCACAGTACGACGGCTATACGATCAAGTAAGAAAAATCTCTTTACATATTGTTGGATCCCAAATTATCTTATGAACATACTTCGCAGTTAGGAAATGAAACAACGAGCAGGACAAAGAATCCAAAATTCTAGTTGAAATAGAATCTAGAGTCCCTTATTCTCAGATTATTTCCTATTTATATGTGCGTATTTCATACAATACATAGAAAGGAAGAATAATCATGTATATCAAGCCTAACACATTTATTTAATAAATTTACGAATTTCATTTCATATCTATATTATAATTTGAATTTTGATATGGCGGTAATGCTAGTTGATTTTCTTGCTAGAATTTTACCGACGAAGAACGTATCGGTATTTATCAGTACAGGAGCCAATGAATGGAATATTCAATACTGGACGGTTTTGTCGTCGTGCAAAAGCGGGTTTGGGTTATTCAATCATGATCAGTGATTTCCTTCTGGCTCGTGCTTGGTTGGCCTGCTGGTTAATCCGACGAGCTTCGACGGAGCTCGGCTTGGCAGAGTCATGACTCACTCTTATTGCTTTCGGCTCAAGTCTTACGTGGCTTCTGCGTCTCATCTATCTGCTGGTTTGTCGTTCCCTACGGATATCCCTATTTGTAAGTTCTTAGTTGCATCTCGTCGCCGTCAGGTAGGTATCCGACGAAATTTCACAAGCGTATTTAATTATGCCTCACCTTTAACGTATTTTGTGCTATCAGTGAGGTACCATCTCCGAAGTGTCAATTTGTCGTGCTCAGAGACGCTTTCATCCATTTTGGTGATGACTTGTCGATCGAATGTTTATCTTTGATGGAAGCTATTTATTTTTAGTCATTTGTTCTCTTTGAGATTTACAATGATAGTTTTAGCGTATACACGTACATACCACATTCTTATGTAGTTACATATCTAAAACCTAAAGTTTGATTCCAAATTTGCAATAGAAGTCATCTATTGGTCCATAAGTATTCTCCTCATTCATGTGCTCATATATCTAGTTTTCAAATTACTGCCATCGGTGAAGTCAAAAATAGTTGGTATGTCTTCATATAAATTAACTACTTCTATATGACCTTATATGAAGGTCATTAAGCTAGCATTTTATCTATCAATGTACAAGTCTTTAAATACTTTAGAGATTAGGATCACCAACCATAATATTTATGATAACCTTAAAATATTCATCATTGTGGCAAGCTGATCGCTGTATAGCTCAAAAATAGCCTTTAACGACTGAAGTTAGGCATTGCTGGGTTGCGTTAATCACCGGCTGGGCGACTGGCCATGTCGATTCGTTAAAGGCCAACTACCAAGGACCAATCATCGTTTTCGGCTCGCCTACTCGATGTCGACGAATCCAATGACGAGAACGCCAAGGAGATAGATCTAAGTAGGGAAAAGATCACGATATCCCTCACAACGCCTAAAGTAATACGGGTACAACGTAATAGCTGACTCCCCATATGTAAAAAAGGTCATCGTTCGTCACGCTCTCAAAAGCAATGCAAGAGAGGCGTGACAACCTAAGATTTATATAACGTTTTTCGGCTCCACAACTAGCCGATGTGACTAAATGTCTCCCCGACATTCTCCTCCACCCAATCACGCGACGCCTGCCACGACCCGCTCCACCGGGGAGGCCCTACACCACGAGAACCCCACACCCGGCGACAAGATAATCGCTCCGCTCACTCGTCACGCTCCCAAAAGAAATGAAGAGAGCAGTGGCAGCCTCTAAGCCTTATATATCGCTTCGCCTCTACACGATTGATGCGGGATTAAATGTCTTCGACATCGACTCTCTCTCTCAACCCCCATTGTAATAAAAACTCCCTCTTTCACTTACAACTTTTGTGTTGTGTGCAATAAAAGGGATCAAAGGGCTCGAGAACACTCAAGCCCCGCACTCCCGCACTCGCCCCGCCTCCCACGAGTCAACCTCATTCTTTCTCTTTTCCTTCGAATTCGCACCCCCATCCCTAGACGAGTTGCGTCCAACAACCGTAAAATAAAGTTAAGAAAAAGAAGATTAAAAATCGTATATAAAGAATTAATTAGCTTAAATTCTATTTACCTATTTCCGTCTTCAAGTCAAAGTTAGTTCAAAACGGTTCCCCATCGTTCTCTACATATATGAACGGGCTGCTCCGGCTCTCTCACCCATAGGGCCGTAAATGAGCCGAGGCTTGAGCGAGCTCGTGTCACTGTTCGCCGTTCGAAATTACCGTCAAAATCCCGCCAGTGTTCGAAATGGCCGTGAGCGTGTGTTCGTGTTCGACTCGAATTAAATATTCGTTCGTTCGGCTCGAAACGGGCCGTTAAAATTAATCGAAAAATATACTTAGTCACGGGATTCGAACTCCTCGACCAACGTAATTAAAATGCAAGATAACCACGCCATCGCCTACGCAATTATGATTTAAACTTAAATATAAATATATATAATATATTATAATATATAAATAATATATATAATAAATTATTATATAAATAATTATACGATTATTTTTTGTTTGAAAGAAATTCGAAATTTTCGAACACTAGCCGAACAAACAAATTGTTCGTGTTCGCTCGTTAACATTTCGAACTTCTAAAAATTTGCCCCGTTCGGCTCAAGCAGTTTAACAACGAGCCGAATACGAGCCTATTTAACGAGCTCGAACACGAGTCAGTTTCCGCGAATAACGAGCCAAATCACACCTACTCACCCATTGTTCCTCCGCCACTTTCTTCGAAAACAACCACATGAAGCCCTCACAAAAACCTCGTCTCCACTCCATGTTCAAGATCGGCCTTTCCTCGCCCACCGTTTCTCCCGTCGGCTTCTTCCCTTTGTTTGTTTTCACCCGCGTGTGAATGCCTCACCGCCTTTGCTGACCGACGACACCGCAACGACTTCCTGTCGCCCCGCCCACCCGCAGCGTAGCTGCTCCTCTTCTACCCCTACTCCGAAAGCCCTTTTCCGTCGTGATTCGCTCCTCCCTATCTTTGTACCGGCTGTGCCCCGTCCGCCCCCTCGTCCCCGCACTCAAAGCCCTTTGCCTCTTTCCACGTGCGATATCGCTGGTCCTTCGCTGATGCGATTAGCCGTAAAGAAAACTGCTTCGCGATCGTATCGCGTTTACGCTCGTATGACACGAACACAATAATTTTTTTTATTTGATCAGAAACGAATCAAATACAAAGTTAAAAAAATAATTTAAAATAATTATATATATATATATAATTAACTATATTTTAAAAATAATTATATACTCTAAAAGTTTATCATATTTTAAAAATTAAATCATATGCTTTATCTAAAAATTTATTATCATTTTAACAATTCAACAATACAAATAAATCCTGAAACATTTCAAACAATTTAAATAATTGTAACACTCAAATAATTTAACAATCTTAAAACATTTCAAACAAATTTCAAACAAATCAAACCGAACACGAACATTAAGCCTTTACGAATAATTTCAAACACGAACATATTTCAAACACACTTAGAGTCTGCTTTGGGGCAAATTAGCATGCGGCGTTGAAAAACACCGCAACACCGTTCGTTTGAGCTTACGGAGCTGATTTGAAAACCAGTTTTAGAATTTGTTTGAAGCCTTCAAACCCAGTGTAAGTCCCCTCGATCCGCTTATCCTATCGTGTTTTTCTCCTCCAATTACCACCGTGACCCCGTGACCGACCCCGCAGTTCGCATCTCTCCCTCCTCCCAAAACCCTATCAGCAGCTCTTCCCGATCTTCCCAATCGCGCATTTCGCCGGTTCCCGGTAGTGCCCGCAGATCTCCCCTCGCCTCCTTCTTCGGCATCCGACATTTTCGTGCTCCGCAGGTGTTCCCGGTCATGCCCGCATTTTCGTGGTCGTGCCCGCAGGACCTCCAATGATCTTCTTCGGCATCTCCCCCATCCTCTTCGGCATCTCACATTTGCTCCACGCTTTCAATAAGTAAATTTATTCTCTTCTTCAGCACATAAATACTTCAAGGGTTCCTCTGTTGATTTTTTTTTTTCTGATTTTACTTCCTGACGAATATTTCCTGCTTTGATTCCATTGATCTGCTTTGCTTCTTTTGTTTCTTTCAAAATCTTAAGCAAGTAATTTCTCTCATTTCTACTTTTCTTGCTCGACAGGGGACTGAACAAGCTCAAAGAGGATGGAAAATTGGGAGCAAGTTTTGTTTTTGTTCTTTCTTACTTGCATGTACAAGCTATCAGCTGCTATGGATGTTTAGACCTCTAGCATTTATGTTATGATTACTAATTACATTGTTAAGGATGTTTAGACTTGCTGTATTGGTTTAACAGTGAGGTTTTACGTTGGATTGCCTACTTGAGAATCATATATTGTAACCTATGTTTATTCTTTTCCATTGTTATGTATCAGCATATGTGAAGGGCTTGCACTTGTTTAAAAAAAGAGAAATATATGCAAAAAGAAAGAGGAGGAGAAGAATGGAGAAAGTTTTGGTTGGCCTTGGTAGTGGAAATGTTGCTGATGCTAGTTCTTTTGCTCCTTTTCAGTTGACTCCTGAACTTTAATGTTTATGCTTTTAACATTTCAAATGCATAAGAATGTCTTGAGATGTGAAAGTAAAAGAAGTATGATAGTTTAGAGAGGCAATGTCCCATATTAATGTTTCATGAAATGCTGATGTTCTTCTTTTACATATGTTAGCTAGATTTTGAAGCATGGAAATGTCTATTTGGGAGTTCCTTTATTCACTAGCTGTTTTAATAAGGTTTAAACATCATTTGGTCGTTTCAAGTGTTGCTATTTGAGCTAAGTTTCTGGGAGGCTTGGAGAAGCTTTTCGTAGGCCTGAAGTGTTGGGCTAAAAGGGAAGTTTTACATGCATACCACACGAATCTTATACTCTCACATATGTATCACCTCAGGCTTAATGTTATATACATGCTCTGTTGCCTATGCTTGTGAAGTGAATTCTATTTTGTTATGTTGAAGTAAAGTTATTGCTGATGCGATCTCAAAAGATAGGTGTCTCTTTTATGAAAAATTGCAGCTTAGCATGATGCTCCTTTCAAAATCTGAAAAGTTTAGGGTATCATTTGTGAAAATTTGAAGCTTTGCATGATGTTCTTTCTCAAAAAAATTGAAAGGTTTAGTGGCTCATTTTGTGAAAATTTGAAGCTTCGCATGATGTTCTTTTCCAAAGATCTGAACGGCTTAGATGTCTTATTTGAAAAATCTGAAAGCATTGCATGGTTTGTTTATAAAAAAAAAATCCAAAGGTGTTGTGCTTCTCATTTAAAAATATCTTAAATTGTTGGGAAGCTCATGTAGTTGCTTGGCCAAATTATATACATTTTATGCAAGTTTTCTCATGACATATTTAGTACATTGAATCTAAAAGCAAATATTTATGTGAACCGAACTCAATGTCAAAGCAAAGCACTAATGCGCAATATAACAGCTTCAAATTTTTATATTGATATTATGCAAAGAATATTGTATTCACATGTCTTAGGGGTGCTTATATTTATTTTTGAACATTGTGTATTATCAAACAAATATTTTGTGCTAATCCATTTAACTGGTAGTACGTAATAAGTAAAGGTAAAAAAGGTCGGATCATCGTCTGCGGTGATAAAAATGTCACCATTACATTTTGGTGGATGTCCGTATGCGGAGGCATAACCTTTTAAATAAAGGTGACTATTCCACAGTGCTATGTTGGCAAAACGTGATTAAGTAATCTACCTAACTAACCTGGAAGAGATTACGACCGAAAACTAAAAATAAGCGATCAATTAAAAACATCAGAATTATAAGAACTCAAAATGGGATCAACTCGCTTAAATGAGATCCAATTAAGCGTACACCGATGCACTGCAATGTAGGACTGAAAAACTAAAGGTAATTAAATATGTGTAAGATCACTTCACTTTACATTATTTTGTTGCATTTAAACGATTTCACTAACGAAATATCTAATATATTAATGCGCCCAAAAAAGTAAAAAAATTTAAATCCCGTGCATGGGATCCGAATTCGGCGAGAAGCTAGATGACATCTTCTCTCACAATGGCTTAACCGGAACTCATTCTTTCACTCAAAATGATCGGGTGTCACAATCTCCTGCCGTAAACGCAACAAGGCAACAAGTAATTCAGGAGAAGGTCGCAATGAAGTCACACAGATAAACAATCCATAAGCACATCCAAACGCCCTAGGGTCGACAAAAAAAGAAAAAAAGTGGATTACATTCATCAAAGGCGCATTAAGACACTTCGTGTCGTGTAAAGCTAGGACTCTTTCCTTGAGAGACAACTCCAATCACGAATGTCTCAGCCTCAGTCGCATATCCCGTGCTATTATTTAAACAAAATCTAAGGAAAGACGTGAAGTCATACGAGACCCAACCATAAGACATTTTTTGATCAAGTTGGATCTGAAACACCGACTCGAATACTTACGGACTTTCATGGATGATTGATTGTTTGGTTATTATGTACTTTATTTCCTTTATCTAATTTCTAATATATATGTAATGGGCATTTTTCTTTCTTCCATAGTTGTCGAACTCGATGTGTTAGATCTGGGCTAGTGCTGATTTACTTGTCTATCACTACCATCTACGTATCATCACAATTTTCTTTACTTCTTCGATCAATTTTACAAAGTATTACCTAACTTATTTTGTAAGCATTTCGATACTTGACAATCTAACCAACATTTACGGTTAAGTTAACCACAACGCCAAAGTCGCACCAATCACGATATCGTCGCATTGTTACTATCTTACGACGTGCTACTCGAACCCCTTGTATGACGTCCAATGATTGAGATAAATGGGTATGTGAGTTATTACTTGTGCCACCTAACTGTGTTCTCCAACATGGTCCGCATGATGAAGGAGATATTTCGCGATTCGCTAATGAACTCCGAAACCACCATGGGTTGCATATTCGAAGAAGAACGACGACAAGAGAAGTACTAGCAATAACTCTATACATCTTATCCCGTGAAATTTAATCTATTAGAGAGCAATAAGAGAGATTCCAATATTCATCGAAACCATTGAGATATTTCCTGTGCCTGAATGCTTTTAAGCAGAGCCTGCGCACAAGACAGCGAGCCACGATCCAACATTCGAGCTGTTTCCCACACGTATCGCTAACGACCTCGTACATGCCATTCTTCAATGTATGCATTCAACATAACATTCGTCGATGATGTTGATATATACTTGATATTTAAGGCTTATATTTCGATTGATGATCGTATCGACGCACCGATGGAACACATGTGTATGCACGTGTATCAAATATGAAGGTGGTATTACATCAAACGGTGTGACTTGATGCAAAATGTTATGGTAGTGTGTGATTTCAACATGTGTTTTACCTTCGTAATGGCCGACAGAATGGAGTGCCCAACAATAGCTCGTTTTCAAGTTTGCCACGAGAACCGTATCCAATGTATTCCCACATCCACCTAAGTAATTATAAACGGCAATTTTGTTTGATATTTGATTACAAATGCTAATTACAATAATTGCTGTGTAAGTACTACTTGGTCGACGCCGAATATCCCTTACAAAGGAGTTTCGAAGTCTTATCCGGATACGAAGTTTCGTATAATTCGATTTCAAAAGATCGGTGTGGTACGAGGCAAGAAAGAATTATCGAAGAAGAGGGACTCATCCGTGCGGTGTGATCGAGCTAGTTTTCGTGCTCGGCTAAGAATTCCAGTTATATTACGCGATATGCCGACCTACCCATTTCTCAAAAGCAAGCTGCGTATGGGTGAGCGGGAACTACGACCCCACATAATTTCATTCGACGACAATTCCTCCGCTTACGCAGTTCAATTCGTTTGTGTTCGGATTGTTTACACCCCTAGGTGCGATCACGACTTTAGAAAATATTGCAAGTAGCGAGCAAAATCTAATAATATGTTGTCATTACACCAAATTTTTATGAATTAAAAAAATGAGAAAAATATTTTTTATATGATCGGCCCGAATACCACCCTATGGTATTCGCAATATTATGGTGGGATTTTGTGGTATTCCGATGATATTTTAGTGGATCTCTTTGCAGATTTCTGCAGATTTCAGCTGTGATTTCTAGCGGCATTATCATTGTGATTCCGATGAAGATTTTGTGATAATATAAATGATATCTTTGAGAAGATTCTCAGAGTATTCACTGTGATATTCCACGGTGACACAAAGGAGACACACGTTTTTTGAAGTAGATTCTGCATACCCTATTAGAATACCATCATATTATCATCAAAAGACCTCCCAAATGTATCTCCGATGATATTATCACACGTTTTCAAAGGTATTCTGAGATATTATCGTTAGACATTTCTACAAGATTACGCCCGTAATCTGTTTGTTAATCTGCGGCATTCTATTAATATTACTATGGCATTTCTACGATATTTTTACGATATCTTAAAGAAAGATTCGATTTGCAATCGAATGATATTATGGGCACTTTGTGGTATTATTATAATACCTTACTTAGCTTCCACAGATAAGATGATATCTTAGCGACATCAATGACATTCCCAGATATCGATTGGGACACTACAAAAATAATAACAAAATGCCACCATCATATCATCGAACGTTTACGAATACAACAAAATACCACAATAATAACACTAAATATCATCGTACTCTCACTGTGAATACCACTCGAATACTAATGTCATTCTACCACTATAATAACAACATAATACTACTGTATCACTACCATAATATCACGTTAACACTACAAAAATAAAAACAAGATACATACGTAGAATAACACAAAAATACTACAATAATATCACTAGAATACCACCTAAAAGGATAGCCTTCCTATTGATCGTGTGAAAGAAAAAATCATACTATTTTTAATTTGTAAAATCTGATCCCACACAACTTTACAAATGATTTTATTATTGTAGCCTACACCTGTAAGATTCGGATTTGGCTATACTTTCTCCACATATAGACTTTATGCAATAAGAAATGTGACACATAAGTTAATTTATTTATATTGATAAATATATGAGTGTATGATAGTTATTGCTACTGTGTTAATATTCCTTAAAATTTTAATGATTTAATTAATTAAAAATTTGAAAATTATAATTAATTCAAATTAGTGTTTTCATTTTAGATTCATTTTGATTTTTGTTTGATTTTAATTTTAAGATCAATTCCATTATTAGTTTTATTATTATTATTATTATTATTATTATTATTATCAGTATCATTATTATCTAAATTATTTTTAGTCTTGATGTACCTAAATGAAAGTTCAATTAAATATGAGTATATCATGTAACTCATTCAAAAGGAAACCTCCTCACTGTGATACCAACTCAAGCCTAAAATCAGCCTAGCCTTCCTTTTCTAATCATTTATTTTCTTTTCATATTTTATATTATGTGTGTGCGCGCGCGCGCGCATGCGTGTGTTATTATTGTGTCATTTCACTGCAATTAACCTCAATATTAACCCATGGTCGTCGCTGGTTCTTTCAAAAAGTATAATAAAAATGTGGTAGTGGATAATCTTTAAAATATTCATTTGAGGGAAGCTGGAGTACTCTTCTCGAGAATTAAGTACCGGCTCGAAAATTTGCGAAATCCGTTTAGAAATGTTTAATAAAATTAGGAAATTAAATACTCCTCCTATGAAATGAAAGTACATCTTATTGAGAATTTAGTACTATTCAGAGAAATTAAAGTACAGGTGCAGAAAATATTTGATTGTGATTTGATATTGGGTTATATATATACACGCCCCCTCCAACAAAGTGTCTTATGACACTAACTAGCGATTATGTTAAGATAGTTGGGAAACAGACATTTTTTCGCCCCTAACGGGGGTTGAAGCCAAAAGGCTGCTAGAATTTTAGGTGACTTGGCCTTATAAATCTACAAAGTTTTAGACTTTTGAATTTTATAAAAATAATCTAAAATGTGGATCATTTGAATTTAAAAATAACTCAAATTTGGATTGGGAATTTAGACTCTTAAGGAGTGTTTGGCTGCAAGTAAAATTTAAGTTAAATAAGATTTAATAAATCCAATAAATTCGAATTTATCAAATCTAAATAATATTAAATCCAAAATAATGTTTGGTTCAATTAAGATTAAATCCAGTTAATTTTATTTGATGTGTTTGGCATAAATCTACATGAAATATTTTTTTCTGAGCTAAATCTGTTAAGTTTAAGTAATAAGTGGATTGAATAAATTTGGATATAATAAACAAAACAAGTAAAAATTTGATTTAACTTAACGTTAGATTTATCTAACCTATTTATGAAATTTGGCTAGATTTACATTAAATATGCACTTAAATTCTATTAAAAGCATCGTGCCAAACACCTCCTTAGGGTTTCCTGATAGTTTTGACATGAACTTTTATAATGTACGCTCTTAGGGCTTGAAAATAAATTGGATTTGGGCTTTGTAATTTTAGGCTCTTAGGCTTTAAGAAAAATAATTTAAAGTTGGGAAGGGTTTAAAATAATTTGAATTATTGCTTTTAAAAGTCAAATTTAAGTTATTAAGGGTTAAAGAATAATGCAAATGTGGGGCTTTTGAAATTTGAAAACCCTATAATGATTCACAAGATGCTTTCAGCGAAGATCATACCTTTTAATGTCAAAGATGTAATGTTGCATGCACTCCAAAAAAAGATAATCACTAAATAATAGTTTTTGTAGTTTCATATGGATTTATAATCCTTTAAAGCTCATGCTAATTTCATGGTTATTCCCGTCAAATGAATGCTCTTGAATCTTGAAGGGTAATTTTTAAGCCTTATATGAATAATAAGTTTTGAAACTGGCTTCGTTTGTATGCATCAAAATATTTATAAAAGTGAGTCAACTATGCATAATTTCATTCCATGTATCGCATGATGTAAATTTCATATCAAATTCTTAATTTATACAACTCTTCAAAATCTATAAAGCATATGAAATTACTAATCCACATGAGCTCCAACAAGAATTCTTGACGTTTTAATGGATAAATTAGGAATGTTGTGTGGGTAAGTCTAAAACTGTACTTAAACAACACATTTTTTTAAACTAACTAACTGCATGCTCATTTCATAAAATGTGCTGCCGTAAGTCCTACCTAACTAGCCAAATCCTCACAAGGACTCGAGTTGACAAATTTAGTAATTTTAATATAAATTTTTAAATCATAAAATAAATAAATTGTAAGTTAAAATTATTTGGTTTGGTCCTTCTCCGAATTAGTACCGGAGTCGAGATGAAGTACATCCTAAAAAAACATAAACTGATAAACTTAAACGAACTTCAAATATAAAAGTATTAAATGTTCAAATCATGATGTCGCGTTGGCTGAAAATCTCAACTGGAGGGATTCAAAATAAATGTTCAAACCAAAACAAGTTATAGATCAATCAATAAGAACTTAAAGAAAAGTATGTCCATCTCCGTAAAAGTTTATCGAGGGAGACAAACTTTCTATTGAATTCAAGTTGTCACATTCAGTGTATCAATATACTCAAACTCAAAGTAATTTCAAGCCAGTAAGGACATTGTCTGATTCCTCAATTGGTGTGGTTTGGACCAAGGGCTCAACAAAATACCAGTTACGATTAGAGCCCTCTTATTGGGTGGCTGCTGCTAAATGACACCATTATAGTTACGATCACATCTCATATGGTCTCTAATATATTTTTACTCTCTTAGCTGTGAACCATAAGGGTACAGTTGATTGACACAAAACCTTCCTTTAGCAAGGTCAACTTAAATTTATCTCTTTGGGTCAATTAACCTTCTCAATGTTATATCGAGACTATACGACGACATAACCATGGATCTTGATCGAGTTTGTCATAATTTCCCCCACCATCTACTTTAAACTTAAGGTGATAGACTATTTAACTTATTGTGCCATGTCTGTTGATACTATATGCTAATTATTTAGTGTTAAATGATTAAATTTAATCAAAAGTGCTCTCTTGTTATTGGGAGGGGTAATCAACCAAAGGGACTTGTGTATATGGAAAAGCTCGAACCTCATATAAAAAAGTCCTTACAAAAATGAGTGAAAATTTTCTAGGTAGTGTCTTATCTTCTATTCTATGTGACTTCTAAAAACTTTGACCCTTAAAACTCTTTCAACACATTAAAATAAAAATAGACTCTATGGGGCATCATCATTTTTGAAATATACATATTTCTGGTGACTCCACTAGGGAATATTTCATTTTCTATCTTTAGCTAGTCATAATTTTACTATAATATAATGAAATCAAAATTTAAAGTTCTAAAAGAATATTCAGTATTTATGTTATTCTTTTCTACATTTTTGAAAGTGTAGGGCACAATACTATATTAAGTTACCTCATCTTTCATTTATGTAAGATTGATCTTTTGAATACACCCTTCACTGTGAAGCTTAGAAGTGGTATCATTATTCACTTAGATAATGCTTTGATTAATATTGGAATGTTTCCATCCATTTTTGTGGCTTGAAAATTCTTATTGAAGCTGATATGGCTACTACTGTACCTACCTTGAGGTCATCCTGTGATGCCTCATTCTATCACTGAACTTGTACGTCTTGCAAATCTGGCCTATGCATGGACCAAAATTTATTGCTCTTATCATCAAAGCATCCTCAAATGGGATTTTTGTTTATTGAGAGATTGACTCGTTTTAAAACTCTAACTATAAAGAAATCATCATTGGTCAGAAGACTACTCTGACACCTATCAATGCTTATATTTTATTCACTAAGACTTTTGCATCTGGAAGGCATGATTTTGAAGCTTACTAATATGGAGGAAAGCTGACTCAAAGATTAAGGAAGAAGAATGTCGATTTCATGATCAACATTTATTATCCTGGCAAGCCAAAATTTCATTAATTTTGATACCATAAGCGGGTGTTACCACCTACAATCAATATTAAAATTTAAAATGGGTGAAGCTGAAAAACTCAGCTAGTGACATAAAATAGTTATTTTTAAGTCAACTATGCTAACATTATTTGAGGGAAAAAAGAAACATGAAACTTTATCTACTTGAACGTTCAAGGTTATTAAATTTACAAAAGAGGACTTGTTGAAAAAAAAATATGGGAGACCTATATAATCAGAGAAAAATATCCAACTAAAAGATTATCATCAATTATAATTGCAAATCATCCTAGGTATATCTCATTTGATGAGCATCAAGGTGTGACCCGAAAAAGTGTCCAAAAATTTTCTACCAAAAGATAAAATAGATATAGAGGTCGACCCTATAAGAAAAAATGTTTTAATAAGGAAAGAAAAGGTGTGACATCTGGTGTGTACTCCCGCAGATCAACCATCCATCAAGAATGGGTTTCAAGCAAAAAACTCAGCTCGATGAATGTTTTCGTGGTCAACACATCAAGAATCTCCTCCATGAAATCCAATCAAGGTTCGTGTCTCCGGGGTTCGCTGTCGTAGGGTCGTAGGTCCAGGTTCAAGGTTTTGGGTTCAAGGTCGTAGGGTCGAGGGTCCGTGGTGGTCTGTGGTCGATTTTGGCTCGTGTCGAGGGCCGATGGTTTAGGGTTCAAGGCTGGGGTTCATGTCTGTGGTTCCGATTTCGCTGTGTTTCAAGGTTCAAGGTTCGGTGTGGTTCGGGGGTTCGTGGCTTAGGATTTGAGGTTCAGGGTTCAAGATTCAGGTTCCGGGTGTTGAGGGTTCAACGTTTACTGTTCAAGGTTTTAGGTTAAGGGTTTAGGTTCGTGGTTCTGGTGTTCAAGACGAGGGGTCGAGGGTTTAGTGGTTCGTGGTTCTAGGTTGAGGATTCAACGCTGCTGCGGGTTCGTGATCTGTGGTCGAGGGTTCACTATTGGGGGTTTAGGGTTTAGGGTTCAAGGTTCAAGTTTCAGGTTTCAGGGTTCAGGGTTCAAGGTTCAGGATTCAGGGTTCAAGGTTCAGAGTTCAGGGTTCAAGGCTCGAGGTTCAGGTTTCAAGAGGGTTCAGGGTTCAGGGTTCAGGGTTCAAGAGTCAAGTTTTAGGGTTCTGGGTTCAGATAATGACATTTTTCAAGTAATAATGTAATTCACGTCTTTTTGGGTATAATGAACAATAAATCATATAATATATAGCTTAAATTCATAAACAAATAAAAAACATACTTAATCACAGAACAAGAAATTCTTTGACATAATGCGACATAACTTTAACTTCATGCCACACGACCTATACGTGGAAGGAAAATTGGCAAATTTACCATCTTACTTGAGTGATTAAGCAATAAATGATAACAAATAAAGTTAACATGATTGAACTAACCAACCTAACATGTTATTCTTTGATTTGGTGGACCTAATCACTTCTAGAATTCTGATTTGAGTTGCTTTTTGAGGTTTGACCTTTAAGCAATTTGTATACATTTTCTTGTCTATCTATAATTTGTTATCTAACCTTTTTTTAGCAATGCAACTTCAAATTACTACCAGTAAATTTGTGTCGTTTTGATTTAGTAATGCTACTTTAAATTACGGTCACTTTGATTGGAGATAAAATAAAGAATCCCAATGACCCTGAAGTTTGTTCATTAAACTTTAATTCCTGATTTTTGTTCATTAAACTTTAATTCACATATTCTTTCTTAATTGTTTTCCAATATTAGTTTGAATCATCAAAGTAACCGTATGATCTTTTGACTATAGTAGAATAAGTTTTCTATGAAAACAATACCCCATTATATACATATATGTATGTGAGATGTATGTGAGTATGTGTGTGTGTTTATATATATATATATATATATATATATATATATATATATATATATATATATATATATATATATATATATATATATATATATATATATATATATATTAACGTGTCTTATTGCTCACATGTCGTAAGTCCCCCTCATTGCCACGGTTCGACAAATTTCTAACACTATTGACAATTGAGCGTGTCCTATCACAGCATATGATATGGCCGCGGCTTCGTATATCAGCCTTCTCGACTATTCTTTTTACTATATGTATATATATATATACATATATATATATATATATATATACATATATATATATATAACAATAATAATAATAATAATAATAATAATAATAATAATAATAATAATAATAATAATAATCCATCTCTATATCAGCAAAATACGAGAATAAATAAAATCAGAGATGACATGGATAAAATTAATCCATTTATATTTTTCAGGCATGAGTTTTAAGGTTTAATAAAATAAAATTATATTAGTATTTCTTCTTACCTATGTCTGCACTTACGTAAAATATTAGATACATCAATAAAATATTTTATATTTGAAAAAAAAATGCTATTTAGTAAATTTTTCATTTTATATTAACAGCAATGAACTTAAATTTTAATAAAAAATATATTTACATATTATTTTCTTTGTTAGAGCAAAACAGTGAAGTGTTGTCTCAGCATCAATCAAAATTTGCATTGACAAATAGAGAAGTTGAGTTAGCTTAGAGAAGAAAAGAGATCTTCTTACGTGAAAAAGTGGGAAGGCAAATGTGGTGAGTGTGGATTATATCGGCAACAAAAAAGAGAAGTGGTATAAGAAGAAAATTCTCAACAAAGACATCACTAACATGGAATGCATTAGAGAGTTTGTGAAGAAGCAAATCTAGGAGCTAACGGTCTAGATGATGAAAGCCCCAGAGAAGTAGTGGCTCAAAGAAAGGGAGCAAAATTCCCAAGGGAAGAATCCCTGATAGTCGAACCCTTGAAAAGAAGAGCAGGAGCCCAACGGCCAAAGGCCGATCTAGGGCCTAGAAGAAGTAGGAGATTAAAGAATGCACTGATAGTAATAGGTCGACCCCGATAGATAAATCGTGGTTCAGGCATACTAGGGCATCTTGCGAGTCAAAGGAAGATTTCTGAAGCTTAGCCCTTGGAGAGATTCAAAATTTCCATGCCAGAAGCCTACAAAGGTCAGATTAATCAGCTAATCACATAACGTCATTTAAGTAGACCATCTATCTTCAGAGGATTACTGATGCTCTGAAATATCAACTGTTATTTACCATGTTGAGGAAGTCGGCCCTCAGGTGGTTCAACGGACAAACGACTAGAGTAATTATCTCCTTTACCAATTTCAAAAGAATTTTTATAGCAGAGTTTGCAAGCACTCAAAAACCTTAGAAGAGTTCACATGCTCGCCCGCGTATCGCATGTGGGTAGAGCAAGAGCCTATACTCATTCATCACTCCATTATAGAAGGAGATGCGAGAGGTGTGGGACTTGGAATTCGCAGTAACACAAGTAGCCCTAAATCATGGATTGAAGGAGGACCACTCTGCTATGCATTGGGTCTGCAACGACCAAACCATGGTCTAGTTGTTGGAGTCGGCCAACAATCATATCATAGGTGAGGAGTAAAATTCTACCCCTACTTCCAATAGAGAAAAATCAATCAATTATCATCTACATAAGAGGGCCCAAAGAGATGATAGATGGAGACCGAAGGAAGACTCGCGTCCTTCCTGTTTACAATACGAAGACTGACCACCTCATGACACTAAGGTGGATTATGGGAACTACAACCGAGGGGTCAGACGTTGTACACTGACCAGTGGTCGACACGTTACAATGAGCGACATCTAAATGATCACAAAACACAAAAGGCAACTTTACTAAGTCTCAATGTACAAGCTAGTGGAGTCATCTAGAAAAAGGTGCATTTTAAAAAAGCACCACATATAAGAGCATGAGTTTTTTCTCCAAGACACCAACAAGTAATGTGCTTATCACAAAGGTCATGACCATGACAAGGAGGATTTTCGACACCTCTAGAGCCTGATTGAGTAGTTGATAAAAAATTGGAAAATTCAAGGAGTTTGCAGAAATAGGAGTGGTGACCCAAGGCAAGGGAAGGCTCCACTTGAAGAAATTATAGATGAATTGCTTCGAGTGAATGCCATTCATACTTCTAGGACAGTACTAACCATGTTTGGTGGAGGTCAAAATCCATCCTGGTGAGACAGCTAAAAGAGACTTTAGCTGGAAGAATTGTATGCTACTGCTTTAGCTCCGACGCATAGAACTCCCCCCATCATATTCACTGCCGTAGATTTATTCCAAGAAAATTCCTTACAATGACGCTATCAACATCATTATATTGATAAGTAACTACCAAATGAACATATCTTGGTCGACATGTCAGGTCTAAGAATATTTTGTTCGAGTTAGTGTTTGACAAGTTAAGAATCAAGGACAATTGGCTGACTGCACCGGTCAGAGCGCTTTTCGATTCTTATGTAAGAAGAAGGATGCCTTATGGATAATCACATTAAAAATCATCTGGGGGGAAGATGACCAAAAAACCACTTACATCAAGGATATTCTCGTGGTTGACTCGCCACCTACTTATAATGCCAATTTCAGTTGAGTTCTGCTCAACGACTTCAATGTCATGGTTTCAACATACCATGTAGTAGAAAATTTCCCAGGAAATGAGGACATTAGCACCATTCAGAGGAACCTAATGCAATCCAGGACCTGCTACCTCCTACTAGTCAGAAGCGTGCAATAAGAACCAGTTGATCTGTAGAACCAATGCGAAGGATGTTTCCAGAACAACAAGATCGCATCTTGAAATTCTTATAGTCAATGGAGAGCCTAGTAAATTTTTGCTAATAAGTGAAAAAAAATTGATGCAGTGTCGAAGGACTTGCTGATCCAAACCCTCTAAGAGCATCAAGACGTCTTTGCTTTGTTATCCTCCAAGATGTCGGAGATACCAATAGATGTCACCTGCCACTAATTGAACATCAATTTTGCCACTCAACCAATGAAGCAAAAAAATGAACTTGATCAGACCAAATTGGGAGTTGGTGCAATAACTCTAAGAAGTTGAATACATCTTTGAGGCCTAGTACTTGACATGGGTCTCAAACATGGTGATGTAGAGGATGTGTGTGTGGACTTCAAAAATATGAACTCTACCTACCCGAATGATAGTTGCCTATTATTTAGGATCGACGTGTCAAAGGTCAACCACTCAGTGATGAGCTTCTTGGACGCTTATTTAGGTTACCACCAAATGAAGATGCACCTGACTGATGCAAAAAAGGCCTTTATGAAAAATGAGGGTGTGTTTTGTTATAATGTAATACCCTTTGAGCTTAAAAAGCAGTGCAACTTACTATCATCTCATAGATGTAATTTTTCCAAAGAAAAAGGGAAAAAATTGAAATGTATGTGGATGATGTGTTGGTTAAGAGTAAATTGGTCGAACAACACATAAATGACTTGAAACTTTGAAAAATATAACATGGAATTAAATCCACTTAAATACACTTTTGGAGCATCCATAAAATTTTTTTTTCAGCTATCTCTTGATCCCAGAAGGAATAAAGGGCAATTTGGAGAAACTAAAGACTTTCTTGAACATGCCTTCCAGTCATAACAAAAAAGAAGTGCACAAGCTAACCACTCAGATCGTAGGTTTAAGCTAGTTCATCTCCAAACCAGGCGGCAAGTGTATAACATTCTTCAAAATACTAAGGAAAAACAAATATCTTTAAATGGTCAGATGAATGCAAGCAAGCATTTAGTAAGCTGAAGGATTTAGGATCATCATCACATCTCTAAAGTCTCAAGCTGAATGAAGGCTCTTTTTAAACTTGAGAGTTGGTCTTGAAGCCATGAGATCAATTTTAGTTTGAGAGAAACAAGGAAAGTAGTTCCCAGTCTACTACACCACTCGTGTTCTATGATTTGTTGAGATTGGGCAAATCATGAAAAAATTAACTTTTGCTTTTGTTTTTTTCACTCATAGATTTCAACCATATTTTTAACTCATCCAGTTTGTGTCATCATTGAACTTCCTCTAAAATTCATTCTTAGTCGGTTGCTGGTCAGCTCCTCAAGTGCGTGTTGGAGCTCAGTAAGTTTGACATCTCATACGTGCCCCAAATGGCAATTGAAGCACAAGTGAGAGAAGATTTCTTGGTAGATTTCTCCGATATGTGTGGGCCAAATGAAAGAAGTGACCTTACATATCGATGGAACATCTAGCCAGACAATGGTGGGCCTCGGTCTCACTCTGGGCACTTTGACTGGAAAATGCTTCTATCAATCAATTACACTGGAGTTTCAAGTCACAAACAACTAGGCAAAAGATGAGACCCAAATTTCCAGACATATTTTGCTTATGCAATGAGCGCCTGATACATCCTGGTAAAGTCAGATTTATAAGTGGTGGTGAATTAGGTGAACCTAAAATTTGAATCAAGTGAAGATATGATAGCTAAATACTTGAGCAAAGAATAATCATAGATTGTATGTTTGCAAACTTCAAAATTGAGGAAATTGCCAAGGAAAATAATTAGGTAGTCGACATCTTGTCTAGGTTCCTCCACTTAGGGGTGGGGGGTGGGGGGGGACACCTCAAAAATTGATCTCGTTGATTATTGAAGAACCAAAAATGATGGAGGTGAAGGCCAAATGAGTAAAGAGTTAGATGGCTCCCTACATTCATTATTTAGAGACCAATAAGATTGTAGAGAGGTTATAGGCCCGAGAAGATTCAAATGCAAAGTTGCTCAATGCCTTCTAATCGATGGTATGACTTTTTGAAAGTCACTCACTTCCAAATATTTAAGTTGCATATAATAAGAAAAGACAGAAGATATCCTTTTAGAGATATACTTTGAAAAATTCAGGAGTCACTCTTAATGAGAAGCCTTATCACACTTAGCTCAATGACAAACTTACTTCTTACTGACACTCTTGAAAGATGCAAAAGAATTCTTTAAGAGATGTGAACAATTCCTGAAGTACACAAAACTCCAACACCAGCTAGCGCACAAACTACAGCTGATCACCTGCCCTTCACCTTTCATCGGCTGGGTGTTCGAGATCCTTAGGTTGTTTTCACCTTCAAAAGATAAATTAAACTTCACCTTCAAAGTGTATTGAAGCAAAGATGTTCTCTAAGATTACATGGGAAATTCATCAAGAATTTTATTTGGACAAATCGTATATATTAGTATGGGCTTTTGCATGTCATCATTACTGATAATGGGACACAGTCTACTAGCCAAAGAGTAAAGGGATTTTGGTAAACTCAAGGAATCAACCTGAAATTCGTGTTTGTACACCATCTCTAGACCAACAGACAAAAAGAACCCTCTGAAAAAATCATTTTGAATGTATTAAGAAAAAAGGTTAGTAGAGCAAAGGGTATTTGATCCGAAATCCTTTTGTCAGTTCTCTAGATGGTCCAAACAACTCCTTCGACATTGATTGAGGAGTGTTATTTCATGTTGTCTCATGGAGTGAAAGTGATGTTGCTAGTCAAATACAAACACCACAGCTAGAGGGTTTTGATAGCCTCAACATTCGATGAAGAAAATCTGACTGAATGGCATGAGACCAACAATGAAGGGGTAACTTGCGCTAGATCTAGCAGAAAAAAATAAACCAACCCAAGTCTCTGACAAGAGGAAGTGAAAAGGATGATGGCTCACTACTGTAACAAGCATGTTCAAGAAAGTACTTTTGCCTCATGGACCATGTTATAAAGAAAATCGACCCAAATGCACAAGGATAGGCAATCAACAAGCTGGACCAAACGTTAACCAAGCCATTTACCATTGACCGATGGGTTGTCCCTGGAGCATACAAAATCAAGACCTACACTAAGAAAGGAGTCCCTTGGAACTGGATCGGAGAAGACCTCAAAATATCTTTACCATATAAAAATTATTTGAATCAACATGTACAATAATAAAGCCATTCTTCATTCCAAAAACTTGTAATTTTTATACAAAAATATTATGAACATGACTGACTAACTATATATGGAAACCTAGGTTCAAATAACAGTCAAAGTATTAGAGGAGTTCATGTGAATTGAAAGAATGTCGATACTCAGGAACATGGATCTGAGTACTCAGGAACATGGATCTGAGTAGCAGAATCAATAACAACGCAAGACACCTGATTAGTTGGAACCCTCAAAGCTGACATTAATAGTACAATGTTTGATCGACAAAATACACAAAAAAATATCCTATTGTGCTTACAAATCATAGAAACCTATCTCTAAACTTTTATTAAATCAAGATTTAGAGGTAGTTCCATACCCATTAGTGATAAGATCTGTGGTAATACTGAGCAAATCACCCTAAAAGCTAATTTTGGTGGTTAACCTAATGAAAATTGTGCAAGATTTGGTTAATATGCCTAGCATAAGGGGTAGTTTGTCCAATACCTTAATTTTAACCAAAAAAAAAAGAAAAATGGAAGACGTGAGTTGTGTGGCAACATACAAAGAAATTGATAGTGACGCAAGACATTCAATCGACATTTAACACAAAGACTGACCCTTAACACCCA
This sequence comes from Papilionanthe hookeriana x Papilionanthe teres, assembly GCA_022702705.1. NCBI lineage: Eukaryota > Viridiplantae > Streptophyta > Magnoliopsida > Asparagales > Orchidaceae > Papilionanthe > Papilionanthe hookeriana x Papilionanthe teres. The sequence continues at coordinate 146,540,041 of CM040421.1, forward strand.
AGCATAAATAAAACCCAACATTCCTTAAATTAACACTGATCAAATTCTAGAGGTGGTTTCTTACTCATTAGCAATAAGATCTATTGTGAGTGGCATGCAAATCACTCCAATATTAAGTCATGATGGTTACTCGTTCAAAGGTAGTGCCCAGATTCACTTAACCTGATGGAAGGTGAGGCCCATCCATAGAGACGAATTGATAGGACATAAGAAGTGTAAGATTTGAGAAGGACAAAAAATGTATCAGAGTCTACCTAAGGCCTATCCAAATAAAACTAATTGACCTACCAATTGAGATTCATCACAAACAGTTAATACAAAGGGAAAATGTTGTAAGGTAAAACTTGCGAGGCAGAGGTATTGTTTGACCAATAGAATTTATATTTCTTTTATTTAGGTAAAAGATTACAAGATTTCCTTTACTAAAGCCTATGCTTATGATTTACATTTGAGTAAGAAAACTAAATGATTTTCTTAAGAGTAGAGGGGTCAGAGCTGAATCAAGTGTTGAAGGAACCTCCATCATCCGCTACATTTTCTTCTTCGTCTCCAGCTAACTCCTCACTATTTCTTCCTTTCCAGCCGAATCCTCATGAACATCCTCTTCTTCTACAACTAGCATTGATGGAAGTGAACTATTAAGAAACTTTACAAATTCACCTAGTTCGGACGCCCTGGGATCCACTAATTTGGATTGAATGAATCGATCAATTGCCAGTTTCATTCCGAATTGAAGATGCTTCATCTCATTGACCAAGAACTCTTCCTCTCTCATCATGTTTGCCATTTGGTTCTTCAATACTCTGTTCTCTTCTTGGATAGAGGACATCAACCCCAAGAAATGATGCGGTGCAGTCATGGCTCTTTCCAACATTTCATTGGAAATGTTCGCCAGCTTCTCAACCCCCGTGGCTCTTTCCTTAATAGCCAACCATTTTCTCAGTTTCCTCCTATTGATCTTTCATTTCCACCCAGGCACCAAATTCCTTCAACATGCCCTAAACTCAAAGTGAGAAGCTTCACAGTGGTTGGCTATCTTACACAACTCCTGGTAGTTGAGTGATTATAGAGTCTTGTTAAAGGCATGAGACCAGATCACCTCAATAAGAGTGGAGGGGTACTCAGCTGTGTAAGAGGATTTATTGTACCAATCTTTCCTTAGGTTAACCATGACAAATCAACCATCAATGTCACACTTCTTCACCCTCCGATTGTAATGGAACCGACATATGAGGGAAACCCCTTCTCTTCTTCCTAGGAGGAGGAGCACTTGAGTCTTTTATAGGAGCATTTCACTTTTGGTAGTGAAAATCTTCTACTGAAGCTGAAAGCCTTACTCTGAATTAGGTTCTTATTATGGATCAGGCTTTGACTAAGCCACCGAAGAAGGCTAGCTGGCTTTCCCTCTCTCAGAAAGTGGAAGGAAGCTCATGGGGCCTGACAATATGTATTGGCTCTGTTTCGGGTCCATCCTCCGATGAATCTAAGTCCTCAATGTCATTCTCCAAGATGCTTGTAGTTCGATTATCCTCTCAACAGTACCACTCAAACAACTTGTAATCAACAAAGAATTCTTAGCTTTGTCAACTCACTAATGAGACTTCTAAATTACCATTGAGGTCTCAAAGATAGAATATATAAATTCCACATCATCAGTAATTTCACTGACCAATGTGAAGGATGCACCTCAACTTGCCAATGATGCAATGTCTAGGGGTCATCATCTCGAGGGTGGCATGTCTCTGTGGCTTCTTTCAAGCAACCTTGTTTACCTCATTCGACTCACATCGAGCCACCTTGGAGTTTGACCTCATTCAACTCACATCGGGCCACCTTGGAGTCTGACCTCATTCGACTCATATCGAGCTACCTTGGAGTCTGACTTTGCCACTTCTTCAAAGTCAGGCCACTAAAATTTTCTTGGTTTAAGACATAGTTGACAGTCATCACATCCGTATTTTGATGAATCTAAAGCCTCCTTCAATCTTTTCTTTTTCTCTCCTCATTTCAAAAGAGGAATTGAATTCCTCTTCTTGTAGACATCTTCATTTAGAATTGTATTAATTCCCCAACTAACGGATAAAAACGCAAGGAAGAATCAGAGTTTCTAATCCTTGATCTTAAATTTGAAGTCTTAGAAGCTAGAGCTTCTTGGACAAATCAATTTATAAGTAGTCATCTAAGTCAAATTTGAATGAGAATGAATATGAAAATAACTCAATCAACTATTGTTGAGGTAAGACACCACGTCAAATTAAATTTTGAACACAGGGAGAATACCACTCAAAAGGCAATTCTATTAATTCAGAAGAAGTAACGTCTTCAAATTGTACATCATTTTCAGTATTGGAAGAAGAAGCACCACGGTAAAAATTGATTGGTTTAGTACCACCACGTACTTCCTTGACCACCATACCCTCGATCTTATTAGAATGGATCGGGGTCAGGGTCATAGTATGTACATAATGGTTAATCTTCTCGTACATTGATTTGTATTCTTCATTCTTTTCATCTTCGAGAGAGATCTTGAACTGGGGATTCTTTTGATTTACTGTTGTTTCTTTCTTGATTTCTTCTTCTTCGGAACTGGTCTCCTAATCAACATTGATGACTGGTTTCTTCTGTCCAACCGTTCTAACGTCTCTTGCTCGACCCCGTCCCCGACCTCGACCTCGGGTGCGAGTTCTGGAGAAACCTTCACCATCTCGCCGTAAGGGAGTAGTGAGTAACTGTTGGACTAGAATTTCAGGCTCTTTATTGTCTTGCACTTCTTTTGCTTCATTTGGTACGGTGTTTCTGGAAAAGATTGTTTTCTTTGGAGGCGCGTAGTAGGCTGCATCTTCGTGAATTCCGATTTCATGTACGAAGAACGGTTGCAAATCACCTTTGATACATTGTTCTCCTCCTTCGTAATACTTTATGCACTGGTGCAGAGACGACGGTACCATCCGGCTCTCATGGATCCATGGCCGACCCAGTAGAGCGTTGAATGATGTTTCAGAATCAATTATGTGGAATTTTACGGTTGTCTTTGCTAAATCACCGGTCTTCATTAGTAATGTTATCGATCCAAGAGCTCTTTCTCCTTTCTGATTGAACCCTCTTAATAACATCTTGTCTTCTTCGAGGTCGCAAGCATCAATTTCCAAATATGCTAACGTTCGAAGGCTCATTATGTTGATTGATGCTCCCGAATCAACCAACACTCTGGAGAGCGTAAACTTTCCAATAGTGAATGAAATGTACAACGTTCGATTGTGATCAGCCGTTCCGAATAGTAAATCATTGTCCGTGAAGGTAACACCTCGCTGTTCTTTTAACGAGCAAACCTCGTGGAAGGAATTATCGGCCATTTGAGCTAAATAAATTTCTGGATCAAGTAGAGCCTTGATCAGAGTTTCCCTCATCTCCTTTGACAGGATCAGAGCGTGGTATATGCTTAGTTTGGCTGGTAGCTTCCTAAGATGGGCTAGCACGTTATAGTCCACTTTATTACCATGTTCCTTGGTTTCTTCCTGAATAGGCAGTTCCTCTGCTGGGTTTGGCTCTTCCTGAGCAACCACCTGCTTTCCTTTATCCTTTGGACCCATTCTTGGGGGTAGAACTTTTCCACTTCTTAAATTGAATTCAGTTATTTCTTTTGAATCTGGTGTTGAATCTGCCGGACTGGCTCTTCTGGCATTGCTTCGAAATCTGATGACTCTAATTCTATTGTAATCGGAGCTCCTCAAAATTCACAAATAGACTCGCCGCTTGTTGAGCTTTTGTAGCCATCTTTGTGAATGTATTCTCCTTCGTCGTGGTCACCGAGGTTTAGAATGATTTAAGAATCGTTATTTATATCGGAATCGAGTTCCGGATTAGCTTGGTTTTCGTTAGTTACGTAATCGTTAGAAACAGTCAAAACGTAGCCAACACCAAAACTCTTATCATTATAAGATCCCGCCGGAGCGAGCAAATAATCATACGGAGTCGAAAGGTTCGAGGGATTTCTCCCCGAATCGGAAACAACCATCCTAGGATAAGCGGCCCCTAGCTCACCCTTCCGAGCCTCGGTTTTCTTTTCTTCTACGATCTTCTCTTCCTTCTAGGGCGGTTCTACGATCGCAAGTGATAGTGCCAGCTCGGTAGGTTTCAAACTCTGAGTTGAAGAGTGCACCGAAGCGGTCTGGATGTGATCCAAAATTTTCTTTGAAGACTTTGTACAGACGGTACTCCATCCATCATGGGTCGTGTAAGGGTCTATCGGAACAATGGGATCCGTTGAAATAACATTGACAGAAACTCCTTTTTGGGGTTTCTTCATGTATTCCTTCGGGATCGTTATGTTCCCTTTCTGGAGATTGTCGTCAAGCCAAATCTTGAAAGTGATGCAATCCTCTATCTTATGCCCGAGCATCCGGTGGTAAGGGCGATAGTTTGGATGATCTTTCTTATTGACTTCTTCCGGCCTCTTGGGCTCGGTAGCTAGAAATCTAGAGTTTTCATTAAACTGCGGAACATTTTCGCCATCTGCTTCGATTTTAAATGGATATTCCTTATTCAGAAAATCTTTTAGGGTACGCTGTGGATGAGGCGGTTATTCATAATGCTGAGGTGACTGATAGCTTGGTCGAGGCTATTGATAACCCTGCTGAGGTTGTTGCTAGGCACGTTGCGGTGGTTGATAGCTAGGCTGTGACTGCTCTGGCTGTATCTGTACTGGCTGCTTACCCTTATCTACTGTCGCGAGGATTCCAGACTTCTTTTCAAATGCTTTTACGGGTTTCTGTTTATCGGTCTTGTCCACAAAACTTAGCTGTTTTGCTTCCTCTTGTAAGCTCCCGGCCTTGCTAAGCAGCTTCTCGAAAGTCTTGATTGTAAATCCTTTAAGGAGAACTGCTATCGGGCCTTGGATACTCTTAAGCAAGATGTCGACTGCATGTTATTCTTGAAGTTGTGGTTCACACTTCATGCTTAAATTTCTCCATCGAAGTATGTAATCCACTAGAGTTTCATTCGGTTTCTGGTGCTCCACCACTAGATCACCGATGGTTATGTGGTGCCGAGCCCCGACAAACCGCTTAACGAAGAGGTTTTCTAACTCTGAAAAGGTCTTAACTGAACCATTTGGCAATTCTGCATACCAGTCGAAGGCGATCCCTGACAAACTACTGACGAACTGACGGAAGAGTAAAGCATCAATTCCACCGGCATTGCAACAACTAGCACAAAAATGTGCGACATGCTGCCGGGGGTTTCCTGTTCCATCAAAAGTCTTAAACAGAGGTGGTACGAAGCCTTTCGGGTATTGGACTGCACCAAATTCTTCAGGGTAAGGCCTACCCGTCTGAATAGATGTTCCACTCTTGGATTGTGCTAAGGCTTCTCGCACCTGCTGTTCTACCATGTTTTTAATGTCCTTTTTGGAAATCATGCTCTATGCAGAATCCTTCTTTGGTGGCTCGTCTCTGTTGACTGATGTGATCTCCTTTCCTCCATATGCAATATGGATGATTTCTTGGGGTGTTTATTTCTGAGGTTGCACCTAACTTTGGAGAGTGGCTAAAGCAGCAGCCATCTCTTCCATCCTCCTTGCCATTTGGGAAATTGTGTCATCTCTTTCCCGAAGTGTGCTCTCATCACTTCCGGTTCATCTCTTTCCGCAGCTGCCGGAGCACCCTGCGAAGCTGACGATGCTCGTGTTTCAACCATGTTGATCTCGGCATACTCCTCATTCATGAAATTTGATGAATCAACTTCCTTTTCTAACTTTTCTCCTCTTTCTTTTGCCAACCGTCAAATATCCGTCCTTAGCTTTCCTATAGCATCCTCGAGGGGTCTCTTCCAGACGGTATCGCGGTTGTAGTGTGATGGTTGTTGAACTTATTTTCCGTTAGTTTCTTTTATTGCAGTAGCACTTTCTTCTGATTTAGGATCTTTGACGAGGCTTTTCTTGTCAAGCCGTTGTGTTGGTCTCAACTCGGTAATAATAGGTCGCTACACCATCCTTCTTGCAGCAGAAGGCCTAGGACCGGACGGTCTGTCGGCTACATGCTGGTAGGTGGTGTCCTCCCTAATATGATGTCCCGATACAACAACAGGTGAACTAGCTCTCATCTTCTTCCTTGGTTTCTCTACGGCAGTGACAGGCTCTACTCGTGGTCCGAGGCGGAATCTAACTGGCACTCGTCCCATTCTTCTCAGGATTTCTGACACAGGGCATCATTCTTTCTTTGCCAATTTTTTTATCACGGCTTGTAGCCGAGCAAATGGTGTAGTCTTAACCCTTTTTCTTTTGCAGCTACTATAGTATGCAGGTCGGGGTAGATTAGCGGCAATCCTTCGGACATCTTCTTCATCCGATGCAGCAGAGAGGGGGTGAAACCTACTCCCTTCCAACAGAGGTATATACTCAGACAGTTCTTCTCTTTCCTCAGGAATTTCTTATAGAAAACCAACTTCAGCAGCTTTGGCTTTCTCAATCCTGACTATCTTTATGCTTCTATTTCTCCTTTGAGTTCTTCTAGTTCGGCTCTAGAGGCGGAGAATGAATCAGGGAATCAGGGAATATTCTTTTGCCAGAGGAGGGAGAAAGGCAGGAAAGAGGAAATAAATCTTTGTTTCTTGAAGGAAAGAGGGAAACCAGGAATGAAGAAATTAATTTTTTGGGAATCTTAATTAAGAAAAATACTTAATTAAGGGAAACTTAATTAAGAAAATTTAATTAAGAGAATATTGCTGAAGAAGAAAATTTTTGGAAAAACACTGAGCAAGAAATTTTTGGCTTCAACGATTTTGACAAATCGGTAGAGGAGTTTGCAAAAAAGTTCGTTACAGGATTAATTTCATATGGAAATTTTTGGGGCAAATTCGAGGTGGTGAAGTTCAATGGAACTGGTAACTTCGGATTGTGACAAACAATGGTGAAATATCTATTGGCTTAACAAAGAATCTTGAAGGCTTTGTGGGCAACAAAACCAGATGCCATGGAGGAGAAGATTGGGAAGAATTGCAACAATGAGTGCAGCAACCATAATCCTATGTCTGACAAATGAGGTTATGTATCACGTGATGAATTTAAAATCTCCAGGAGAGGAATGGAGAAAATTAGAAACTTAGTTTATGGAAAAAATCCCTGACGAATAAATTGCATCTGAAGCAAAAGCTGTAAGAGCTAAAGATGCAAGAAGGTTCTGATCTGACACAACATGTTAATAGTTTCAATCAAATAATCGTGAATTTATCACGTCTTGATGTGATTATTGAGGATGAAGACCGAGCAATGATTCTGTTGTGTTCATTACCTTCTTCCTATGGACACCTGATGACTACTTTGACATATGGGAAAGAAACTATCAAAGTTGATGAGATTACTGCAGCGTTGTTGGCTCACAACCAGTGGAAGCAGAATGCAGAGGAAAGCTCTCATGGCGATTGTTTATAAGTTAACTGGTAACTTTTTAAAAAGAAGATTATAAAGCTTTATTGGAGAAAATAACCTAGAAAACTGCGGTGAAATTATAGATACATATTTTTTTTTCAAAAAATCTAACAACAACATTCTTACAACACTACACTTTAACTGGTCAAGTTGAAGAAAGTGGCTTCCAAGCACAAAAGTTTCTTGAAAATAGTAAATAAAACAGTTCCCCAAACAACATTGTGATTGTTGTCTGAAATACAAATCAAGTAGAAAACTATCTCAAAAGACCCTTATTGTTAAAATTTAAAGGAATAAGAGGTCACTTTTGTAAATTTAGTGTTCTATGCTACAACCAAAAATATGAATGATTTTACTTATATAATATCTTTTCAACTAAATTAATGAGCTGATTGGGGAAACTGTAGTTTTTTTAAGAAGCGGTTGTGAAGCTGCTGCAGCAGAAACTGTTTTCAAAAAGCTACAGTGGTCATTACAAATTTATTTTATTTTCAAAAAGTCAGACTGTATTTTTTTATACAATTCAGGTTGAAGCAAGAGTTTTCAACCATATAAATTTCTAAAATAGTAAGAAAACAGTTCCTCAAACAGAACTGTGGTGACAGTCTAAAAAGCAAAGCAGACATAAACTGACTCAAACATACCCTAAATCAAAACAAAAACTTTTCATTATCTTTTGATTCATATTCCAAGCATTCGAGTAGCAACACAATCCTTTCCTTTCTCACTCCAGCCCTACTCGACTAAAATCTTTCAAGAACATTCACTATGATCATCCTTGATTTCCATAAAGAGTAAAGATGAAATAAAAACAGCGCACCAGTACGATGATCTCTATTGGATCTCCTCGCAATTATCTACAATGCAGCATTTCAATAATAGATGCTATATCAAACACTTTTTTTTTAATGGCTGGAAAGAGATGCCTATTATGGGGTCCATCACATATGTTCGATCTTTCAACTAACCTCCCACCCACTCTGTCCATCTTCCGCAACTAGGAATTTTAGAACTTAAGCATCATCCCAATTTTGTTAGGTCTGCAAATTAATTACTTTTCAACAAGTCCTCTCTCGACTTCATCATAACCGTCACTATCATAAGCTCAATAATTTAATCATATACAACAAACAAATAATTCAACTGTCATGCAATGCGGCTACACTCAATCAAATGGAGCTGCAGTCATGATGAAATTCAGAAACATAATTAAGAGTTATTTGCTAGTTTTTAGGACAACTGATCACAGATGGAGAAATCAAACACTTTGAAAGAACGCAACAATGAAAGAAAAAAAGAATTCAATACAAACAATAGAGAAGCTGCAAACTCAGTTGGCCGAAACCAGAGAAACAGAGGAGGAATGGTAGAAACAATTATTGAAACTTGCAATTTTTTTTTTTTTTAATTCCTTAGCTTTTCGGAGCGAAACGGCTCTTAATCTTCTCCACCTCCTTGGAGCTAATCCTAAAGGCCTTGGAGAGAACATTGTCCGGGACTGGCGGCGAGGCGGAGAAGAGCGCAGTAGCGATGGGCTGCGTGCCTGGAAGCTGGCTGTTGAAGCCGGAAATGACGGCGGCGGGTTTATCCCCATTGTTCTTCTGAAAATGAACGAGGCCGCGTGGGAAAACGAAGATTTCTCCGACTGTGATGGATTTGGATATGAGTTTGTTTGCGGTGGTGATGAAGCCCACGTCGAGGGAGCCGTAAAGGACGAAGATGATCTCGGTGGCGCGGGGGTGTGTGTGGGGCGGGTTGAGACCACCGGGAGCGTAGTCTATGCGGGCTAACGAAACTCCCAAAGTGTTTAACCCAGGAATTTTGTCCACGTTGCCTAGCGTCACAACGGAGCCCAAAGTGTTGTTGATCAACGCCGGCTTCGCCAGTCCTTTGAAGGTGAAGTCCTCCGCCGTAACAGCAGCTTCCGGCTTGCACACGAAACCGTTCACCTTTATCGCTGATGAAAAATTAAGGTGGAGAAAGATGGGTTAGTATTCAATCAGCTCTGCTTTATATTTGATTGGTGAATTTACTCTGCTTACTGGAGTTGAGGTCGGCGACACATATGTCTTGGAGCAGGTCTGGGTCGGCGGCGACAGTGGCGGTGGATGCGGCTAGGAAGAGGAAAATAAGAAGCGGAGCTCTGGTGGCCGCCATGAATCTGTGCTTTTGTAAACTGCTTATTGGTCTTGTTTGCTTTGGTATGCGGTGGCTTTTGAAGGTGGTGGTTAGGGGAAGAGGCTGGTGGATTGGGAAAGGGAAGAGGGAATGAAATTTATAAGATTTTCTGTGGGAGTTGGTGATGGGGGAAAAACTATTAGGTGTGGATACCGCATTTATGGATCACAACCGCTGCAATTGATCAGAGCTTTTTTTTTTCTTATTGGCTCGCTGTTTATGTTCGTAGATGCCACATCCGCACTCAATTTTTTGGGCAGTTTGTGTTTATTGAGATAAGTTATTTATGTGAAAGTGCAGTCTCATAATTTTTGAATGACGAGGGTACATTTTCAAACTGTCCCAATTGCGCTCTAAATGTGATGTGAGAGCACGAGTAGGTTAAATAGTTCTTAGACGTGAGGACAATGGGGACAGGAAGCCAGCTCATGGGAAGCGGAGGATAGTTGAGTTGAGGATGTTGATGGTTAACCAAGTGCAGCACATGATTAGTATTTTAATTGAAACTTTGACGAAGAGAAATTTTAATATATTTTATGTCAGAAGAGATAATTATGAGAATGCTTTCTGTACAATAAACTTCCAATAAAATGAAATAAAAAATACCTACGGGGAATCCATTATAATGTAACTTAAAATCCTTTCTGACGAGAGTGAAGGACAAAAATTATAGGTGAGCCCTGAAGAGCGAAAAGTCACTGGAGTGAGCAATCAGATGATGATCGGATGAAGATGAGACTTCTGGTTTAATGTCGTTTTGGTGACAGCATTCGACTGTTCATTAATTTTTGTAATTCTGCAGTATGACCTATTTTTATATTTGTTTGTGGTGATTCCCTTTAACAGGAATATGACTACAAGAATATACTCACCTTTGGATCAAATGAGTGCATCTCAACCATTCATCTTATTAACCATTTGTCTCTAGAACCATTTATTGTAGATATAGATAGAGCACTTTTATTGTACTCGCTCTACTCTAATATTTTGCTCCAATATGTTACACTTTGTCTTTTGCTTCTTCTCTCTGTCCTTATTTCCTTTTGAATCTCTTTATCTAACTGTGAAGGTTTTAGCAATATTCATGATATTAGAGTCTTGTACCACAACATTGTCGTAGTCTTTCTACTCATAGAATCTAATAATGGACGATTTAGTGATCTCTTATTTAATCGACGTTCTCTTTCACTCCACCAAAGCTCACATTGAAGTTTGGCATCGTCGCAAGGATCATGTAAATGAGCACAACATGGCTTTCATAGCTAATTTACTTCCCTCATTGCCTATAATTTTTCTTTTAGTAATTCATGTACTACAACAAAGTGTCATCACATTTCGTTACCCAGTTCTAGTAAACATACATAAACCCTAAGAACTTATAATTTCTAATGTTTGGGGCTTTTGCTCTTATCAGCCCCTACAAGCATATCATTATTATGTAATTTATTGATGATTTTTCTCCTTTCACCTTATTGTATCTGATGCTTAAAGATAATGAACTATTACCACATTTTGCTATATTTAAAAAATGTGTTGGGCTTCAGTTCAATTCTTCTATCAAGTTTTTAATTGATGGTGGTGAAGGATACAAAAAACATTCAATTCATAACTTTTCTAAAGTCCTGCGGTATAATACACCAATTCACTTGCTTGTATACTAAAAAAACGAGCTACTTGAACAAAAGCACCGCCATATTTTGAACGCCACTCAAGTCTTACTTGTTGATTTCAACCTCCATAAATCTCATTAGTGTGACACTATTCTTATGGTTGTACACCTTATTAATATGCTACAATCCAAAAACACTAGAAACAAATCTCCATATCATCCACTCTATGGAAATCCACTCAACTATACTTCTCTCAAAATATATGCTTGTGCTAGTTTCCCATGGTTAACTCCATCCTATTGCAATATATTAAAACAAAGATCCCTTATTTGTGTTTTCATTGATTATCCTACCAATGCCAAAGGCTATAAGTGCTTTGATCCATTCACTGACAACACTATCATTTCAGATCTTTTCATCTTCAATGAAAACCACTACAAATACAACTACCTTGCTAAACCTCATACACAAGACATCTTAACATCTTCTCCACCCTCTCTCACACTACTACCCAACTCTACCCCCTCTAGTCCAATTGAAGCCCAAGCCCCACATACTCTATCAATTATTCCCTACTCATCTCTAATTACTATACTTCCTGCTCCACCACCTCAAGCTCCCCCTCAACACTTTTATCCAATGGTTACTTGTTTGAAGACCGGGTCATTACTACCAAAATAAGTTTTTGATCTTTTACATAGTCTTCACTCAAATATGGAACCAACCTCCAACAAAAAGCAACCAAAAATCTTCATTGGCGAGATGATGGTTGAAGAGATTCGAGCCTTACATCAATAAGATACGCAAGCACTAGTTCCTCTCCTATGTAATAACTCATTATTGGAAACAAGTGGAACAATAAGCTTAAATGAAGCTTTGATGGTTGTCAAACTTGTTATTATAAAGCAAACCTTACTGCCCATGGATTCAAGGAAAAAAACATTGATTCAATTACACTGAAATGTTAAGAACCAGTTGCAAAGCTCCAAGCCATTCATGTTCTCTTTGTGGTTGCTCTTTCCAATAATTGACCTGTTGCATAAATGGACATCTCCAACCCTTTCTACACAGTCATTTGGATGATACTATCTCCATGAAACAATCATAAGGTTACATTGACTCAATCTTTACAAACCATGTGTGCTTACTTAATCAAGCACTCTAAGGTCTAAATTAATCTCCTTTGAATTGTTTTAACACTTTCACTACTCATCATCAGACTTGGTTTTCAACCTAACAATGATTATCCTTTTCTCCTCACTTATCATCATTGCTTTACTCATCCCTACATCCCTACTTGCTAATTCATGTTGATGTGTCGGCAGTAGGAGGGTTGTTTTGGGAGTGACGAGGTTTAATATATATATATATATATAATTTTAGAAAATATCATTTTTTTTATTTTTAAAAATGAAATCAAACAGATCTCATATAAACAATAGTTTAGATAATCAAGTGCTTCACTATAAGACATGTATCTATCCCAAAGAATAGATATATTGCTTGGTGGTGAGGCTTGAGCAAATAAACTAAATAATTCATGACATCTGTTTAGTCTGCGAACCATTTATGTTGACTGGCAATTTCTCGTATCTAATATAAAGGAATTAGATAGGGTTTATTTAAATCCGGGGTCTTTAAGTTTCCTATAAGGGCAAGCCCCTATAGTTAATCACATCGTAGATAACCGAAATCACCTAAGAAAACTCTTAATAAAGATCATGAAACATTGTATTCATGACTTCCAATAGGTAGGATTTTCAAGAAAATGTGATAGTAGGAAATTCAATAGGTCAGTGGCTCAAATTTTGGAACATTTATCATGGGAATCCAAAGGAAGAGAAAGCTAGGGGAAGAACATGGATCCAAGAGGAATCTTGGTATCTTCCCAACTAACCTATGATTTGGCTTCGATTTGAGATTAATATTTGATGTTTCATCCTGCCAATTTTATTATTAAGAGCTTACATTCACTTGATACCGATCATGTGAATAGCTTTGAAGATGGGAGGATTTATGTCATATCTGATGACAACCTCAGAATCTAAGACAAGTTAAGGCTTATATTGCATGAAGTGAAAAGGCTTAAAGGGATAAAGTGAGAGTTTATGCTACACTAGGAGAGCTACCTCGAAGTCCTATGACTCGTTGTTTAGTTCTAAGCAGTTTTGTTATTGAAGATGGCCATGCTGCCCACTATGCATGCTTCATGCTCCTCGTCGTAGCAGGTTCAGTTTTAGAAATGTCAATTAAAGAGAAAAGAGAAATATCATGTTTTGGAAATGTTTAAATTGAGATGTCTTAATATCTTATTTGGGGAATATTTAAGTTGATTATAGCGACACTGGTTAGGATTCCACTGTTCCTTCAATTCAGCACCACAATTTTCATCGGATTCACTTAGTCCAGATGAATTTATTAAACTCAACTTAATGAGTTCCATACTTTCATTTGGATTGTGGGAAATCTCGTTAGCAGTCGTAGCTTGCATCCTCCAAGGTATTCCCGATCATCCAATAGATGTGTTTTAATTTAGTTGCAATTGTGATTTTTATTTTATTTGTGATTAAATTTTGAGTTGTCTTATAATTTGATTATTGTGGTGGTGAATTTTATCTTGTTTTTTTTAATCTTAATTTTGGTTTTAGTTTCAGTTTTGTGGTTGTCCCCTAAAAGTTTTGATTTTCATGCAGGATGATACAAGCTTGTACACATGAAGAAGTACTGCAAAGAAGGTATTATACTCTTATAAAAGCGTACATGTCGAGTCTTCTCATTCCTCAACCTGAAACTTTAGTATCTTGTAATAAATATTTATAGTTTGCACGGAAGTAAAAGCCTATAGATAGGTTTTTCACAGATATACAAAAATATATGTCATAACTTAGTGGGACCTATTTATTCATTTAAGAGATGCTTTCCTTTAATAAATATGATAAATTCGGTTGTTCTAAAAGATGTCCAGAAGACATGTGAAAGGTCTAGGGAATATTTAGATATTTCACAATCCTTTTGAACTTTCTTGAGTTCATTTGAACTTATCCTACTCACTAAATGATTCATCCATTTCATACCCTTATGCTTCATGAATTAATGTTTTAATTGTCACAAAAGGCGGGATAAATATCACTTGATGTTTAATTTTAGAATTATGTAAGTGGGGACTTTAGAGGAAAATTAATTTATGAAAGAATCAACCATTTTTTATGGGCTTATAGTGTTTCAATTGTATTTTAAAATTAATTGTGTTTTATTTTTCTAAACCTCATTATTTAATTTGATTAAGCCTAGTCTTGCTACCAAGCTCTTAAGACTTTAGTAAGTATATTGTAAATTTTAGAAAAGTTTAGTTATATAACTATGATTCTTATCAAATTAATGAATTATCACCGAACCACTGATTAGGAGTTTTAGATCATTAAATATCACCTTTCGAATATGAAACCCCTAACATTAAGGATCATTTAATCTTAATTATCTCCCAAATTAAGGCAATTTAAAGAAATTACAATTTTACCTTTTAATATGTCAAAAATGAGATTGGTTTCTACTATTTATCCCTTTATGTTTCAATCATTCAAACATGTTTATTAAGATTATCAGTTGCCCATTTCCCACTTTAATTAAATCTAAATATTGATTAAGGCTAAATTCTTTAAAATTACACTATTGCCCCTCAAGGCCTTATCACTTCATAATTCATTTAATTCAAGTGACTTCAAAGTTTTTGTGTTACCCCACTCATGGGTCAATTAAAGCATTAAAAGAAAAAATGTGTTTTTTTTTAAATTTAATTTAATTTATATAATTATTTTTTTATGCAAAATAGAGATTTTCAAAAGAAATTCAATAACTCAGTCAAGACAAAGTTTTTGTCTTTAAGAAAATTATTGGAGGTTCACATAGACCAAATGACCACTTAGATGAAATTCATAATTTTTTTAAATTTTAATTTAATTAATATAATTATTTCAATTTTTAGAGTATTAATTAAATATAAAATATTATTTAATTTGAAAATTAAGTTTTATATTTTTCTTAAATCTCTTTGAGGTCAAGGAACCTAGAGGATCAAATTTTATATTTTTTATTAACATTTTTATTATTAGAATTATTTTAGTGAAAAATTAAGGAAATTCCAGTTTTTAGCCTTTAAAAATAATTTTAACCCTTTAAAATTTAATATCTTTATTTATAAAGTTAAGAAATTATTCCAATTGTCTCTAATTGATTAAAAAACAATTTAGAACATTTCAATCAATTTTATTAATTTTGTGAATTTTATTAATTTTTAATTATTTAAATAATAAAATAATTCTTAAAAATAAAAATTTTATTTTAATTGCAATTTTATTTTTCAGAGACCCCTCTAATCATAGAGAAATCCTAAAGTTAATTCAATAATTTTTTGAAGTGTATTTTAATTATTATGATTATATAAATGTCCAAAAATGTGATTTAACTTGGAAAATTCATTTAAGTATTTAAATTAACTTCAATTGAATTAAAATTTTTATGAGTTCTTCTGGTCTTAAATTATAATGAGGAGTAATTTTTAGGTTAGATTCATTTATTTTTAAATCAATTTATTTTTAATTAATTTTATGTCTTAATTACAATTATGGTTAATCTTAATGAGTTATATTTATATTTTTCCTATGCTTCTCTGATCACAATGAACCTACCAAAATTTATTTTGGATTTTTCCAATAAATATTTTAATTATTATAATTATTTTATCAAGACAGTGACAATAAGTTTGAAAATTAGGGATCTCTTCATAGAGATCCCCACTGACTTTAAAAAAATCATGGAAGATCTTTCATGACAAAGAGATCAAAACCCCCAAAGGTCAAGCCATGGTGAAATATCTAAGTTCATGGAGAATTGTAACACCTAAAATAATATTTAATTAATTAAAAATAAGACATGCATCAAATAAATTTCAAACCATTTCCACATTGTTCTCCTCTGTTCACTGAGTAAGAGAGTATTTTTATTTTATTTTTCTGATTTTTTATACCAAGTTATGGATTTTCAAAGGTTAACTGATTTAATTAATTCAGAAAATCCTTTTTTTTTACTTATCCAACTCATCCTCGGCCGCATCGAAGAGGCCGCATGTTGCTGCCTGGTTGGACGCCGCAATCTCATTTGATGGTGCATTCACGAATCAGAGCTTCGCCTGGCACGATCTCATCCGTCCATTTGATAAACACGCGATCCAACGACCACCCGTCTTCGTCCTCGTCTGATAGAACCCATGGACCATTCACCCTAAAAGCTTAATTTCTTGAGCTACACTCAATGAAAACTCTTCGAGTTTGTTCCTATAGACTTGTCTAACCATGGCGAACACATCCATATGGCTAACATGGCTTGAAATCAACTCAACATTTGTGAAGAATTAAAAAGAGCTTGGGAAGAGGTGAGTACTTTATACCTTGGTCTGAGAGGGGAGGCCTCAATCAGATGTGTTCAACACATTCATAGAGGTCCATGGAGCTTGTGGATGAAGTCCCTTGCTGTGGTGAATTGGATAGACCCAAATTCGATCAAGGCCGAATTTAGTTGTTGATCAAATTCAATTATAGAGGCTCTGTATGATGGGGCTTTTATGGGGAATTAACTTCTTTTGGTGTGGGGATGTTGTAGAGAAAGTTAATGTAGGGTTTGATGCACTGTGGTGGAGTGTAGGAGAAATTTGGTCATATGGTCAAAATTGAGGCATTTTGGGGCTTCAGTCTTAATCCGTTAACTTTAAATACTTTTCCAGTTTTGGGATCTTTAATATCCACAGCTCCATAAGGGTATACTTTCTCAATTATAAATGGTCCCATCCATTTAGATTTTAATTTTCTAGGGAAAAGTTTTAAACGAGCATTAAATAATAATGCTTCTTTTCCAGGCTCGAATATTTTCCTTGAAATCATTTTGTCATGTAATTTGTTCATTCTATCCTTATAAATTTTTGCATTTTCGTAAGATTCATTTCTTATCTCTTCCATTTCATTTAGTTGTAATAATCATTTTTCTCCTACAATATTCAAATTATAATTAAACTCATTTATCGACCAATAAGCTTTATGCTCCAGTTCAACAGGTAAGTGACAATTTTTACCAAAAATTAACTAATAAGGTGACATTCCGATAGATATCTTATAAGCTGTTCTATAAGCCCATAATGCAGAATCAAGTCTATCAACCCAGTCAGTTCTTTTAGGATTAACAGTCTTTTCCAATATTCTTTTAGTTTCTCTGTTTGATCTTCAGCCATTCCACTTGTTTGAGGATGATAAGTGACCTCGATCCGCGAACAACGCAGTAATTTATGTTTTCAAAAATATGTTATAGCCAATACTTTGACCCAAATAATAATAGCGGCTAGTGTATATAAATATAATTTTATGAAAAATATTTTACACACTAGAGGTACTACACAAGTATGTGTATTGTTTCAAGTAATATAGGGCTTTAAATAAAGACCCTAGTATCGATCCCACAAGGAGGTTTATAGATTTTAAAATATTTTAATTTTATTTTTATGTATTTATTTTAAAGTTATAAATTTAATATTTAATTTACTAAATGCTGAATTAAAGCAATAATAAAATAATGAGTGATGTAAATAATAATGAGCAAAACAACTTTATTCCTTTCAATTAATCCAAGACTTTTTAAATAATATAATATTCGTGGAGAATATAAATTTATGGTATTGTGCCAAATAGAAGCATTCCTATTCTTTACCTTCGCTCGATAGTATAAAGAACATTAGTTAATCTATGGATTAGGTCTGGATGTATTGTTAGTAGAATGGGTTAATCTAGGCTCACACTACTAGATGTCCAAGGGTGGCTATGGTTGGCCCTACTAGTGACCCGTTCCTTTTCTATAAACCAAATTACAAGAATTTAATCTGTCACTCTAAAAACTTATCAATTCTACGCCCATTAAATAATATTTTCCTATTTATTTGCACTTCACCTTGAATAACCCGCACAAGGCCTTCGACTACCCAAGGATTCATGTGATATCTACTAGTTAAGAATTCATCTCCTTCTAGGTCTCAAAATTCTTCAACAAATTTTAACAATTTAAATGGCCAATTTAAATAGTAAACTAAGATCCAGTATTAATATCATCACAATATTTAAACATATTTAGTTATTAATTCTCCAACGAATTTAATATTATCTTATTTATCTTTTCATAATTTAAAGAAGAAAGTAAAGTAACTACTCAGAACACATTGAATTTAAATAACAAAACATATAAACAAAACTTTGAATCAAATTACAAATACATATCTCAAGTGGTTCTCCAACTGAACCTCTGATTCCTACTGACTCCAAAGCGAAATAGACTTCAAAAGCACCAACTCTTTCAAACTCTCAATACAAACTCTAAATAAAGTTTCACTAATTTATGAAGGAAAGTAAACTAAAAGTGTGGCCCTATATTTAAAATTATCTCTCTGATTGGGGGCCTCTTTCTCTGTAGAAATGGCCTCCTATTTATAGGCTTCAAGGGTTTCCTAAAACATCTCTTCAAAATGTGTCCAAGTTCAATGAATCTTCTAGAAAGTGTGTCTGGAGCCTAGGCGCCGGACTCTGCGTCCAGTTCTTCGCACCTCTTCACATTGGATCTCACCTCTTCACGATCCAAACCTCTTACAAGCGTCTAAATACAATGTATTACATGTCCTATAATCCAAGAATAACTGCCAATCTTCTAGATGATCCAATAACCGCTCTAACTGTCAAAATAACCGCCCAAAGTTGTTACAAAAACCGTCACATATTTGGTACAGATTTGGTATCAAGCTGGCAGCGCCTAGGCGTCGGATTCTGGCGCCTATGCGCCAAGCCCATTATTTTGACAATTTTGCATTTTGGCTCCATTTTTGCTCCTTTTTGCTCCATTTTCATCCTTTTTCCTTTTTGAACATTTTTGCATTACCTACATCCAAAAATACAAAAATACCTTTCATTAAAGCATAATATCCTTAAAAATTTGATAAAAATCAAGGCATAAAAATAGGTATTTTTTTCATGGATCAAAATCCCCCAAACTTAAACGTTACTGACCCGACCCGCAATAACACAGTAATATTCACTTTCAAAAGATGGCGAAAAACTTGACCCAATTTATAAATAGCGGCTAGTGTATAAAATCAAAATGTTGAAAAATTTTAGAAAATATTTTACACACTAGGGGAACTACGCAAGTATACGTATCGTTTCAAGTAATATAGGGTTTTCTTTTCTAACCCCATTATCGATCCCACAGAGAAGCGAGGTAAGAAATCCTTTAGGCTAATTCCAGTCTATTTCTATAAGGCCTAAATTTGGAATGTCGATTTAAAATGAGTTTTCTAATAACTAATCCTAAATTAAATTCTTAAATAAAAAGATAACTTATGGATAAATTGGTTTAGAGAAATTCGAGATATTAAAAATTACCTTTCTCTTGCAATTACATAGATAATGTGTAAGAAAGATATGCTTAAAATTAATGTAGTAGTGCCAAATAGAAGCATTACTATTCTTTACCCTTTGATCGAGGCACAAAGAACATTGGCTAATCTACAAATCAGGTCCGGATGTATTGTTAGTAGAATGGGTTAATTTAGGCTCACACTACTAGATGTCCAAGGGTGGCTATGGTCGGCCCTACTAGTGACACGTTCCCTTTCTATAGATCAAATTATTAGAATTCAGTCTGTCTCTCCAAAAACTAATCAATTCTGCGCCCAATAAACAATAGCTCCCTATTTATTTGCACTTCACCTTGAATAACCCACACAAGGCCTTCGACTACTCAAGGATTCCTGTGATATCTACTAGTTAAGAATTCATCTCCTTCTAGGTCTCAGAATTTTTCAACAGGTTTTAACAATACAAGTGATCAATTTGTAAAGTAAATGAAGATCCGGTATGAATAACATCACCATAATTTAATAAGAGAATATCTAAGCAAATCTTAATTCCTAAACATGCATCTATTTCATTACAAAATAAAAGTAAATGAAAATAATGACATAAAAAGTAAAAGGGTTGATAGAATTATGTAATAAATTAAGTGCCAACAAGGAACTTATTTCATTAGTATTCTATTATATTTATGAAACTATCTGTCACCTAGAAGCATTTAATAGTTAATTCTATAATAAAAATGATTTTCCTACGCATGCCACTACTTCATATTAAAAGAAAGTGTAAAGGAAATCACTTATGTAACATGGATAATTCACGACAGAAAACTTGGTTTAAAACAAAGAAAATCCACTAGAAAATGTTTACAAAAAATACAAAGAAATGAAGAACACAATACTTAGCTTTTTTCTCTGAAAGAAAGAAGAAATTCTCTCCACCAAATTTTCCCACCGATCCATGCGCCGCTCGTACATCCCTTACATAAATATCTCAAAATCCAACACCAATCTCTCCATAAGATGTAAAAATCTACATCTTCATAACTCTAAATGACTAAAATGACTAAGGGGAAAGAGAGAGACTATAGGGTGCGATTTTCTCTGAAGGAGTGGACTCCTATTTATAGGCTCCAAGGGTTGCCTTGAGGCACCTCTTCAAAATGTGTCCAAATTCAATGAATCTTCTAGAAGGTGTCTCTGGCGCCTAGGCGCCGGACTCCGTTGACCAAGTCTTCGCACCCCTTCACTTTGGGTCGCATCTCTTCTCGATTAAAACCGTTCCAATGTGTCCAGATACATTGTATCACATGTCGTATATATTAGGAATAACTTCCTGGCTTCTAGAAGGCCTAAAAACTACTTAACACCGTCAAAATAACTCCCAAAGTCATAAAAAATCCGTCACATAACCATTTCTGGATGATTCTGGAGCCTAGGCGTTGTTTTCTCGTCATCACTGGTGCCTAGACGCCACCCTATGCGCAGCTCCACCATTTTGCTCCGTTTGGCTCCGTTTCAACTCTGTTTCTCCCCATTTCAGTTGTGTTGCATTCCTAACATCTTTACCTACAAGATAGACATAAAAAAAACCTTTCTCAAAAGTATAATTTCATCCAAAATATGTGAGAAATGTAAAACATATTGAGCATAAAAAGACATATTGATATCTGTTAAGTCAGAAGTTTCTTTCTTGCTCATTTTGGCTCAAAATTGCATAGTTTTTGCTTCATTTTCTATAAAATCATATTTTTATACTTGAAATCAAAAATATGCAAAATTATGCAAAATACCTTCCTTTAAAGTGTAATATCATTAAAAATATGATGCATGAAATGCATACTAAAAATAGGTACTTTTTTTCATGGATCAGTTACTTGTCCTCAAGTAACCCTTTTTACTATATAAAATGTATAACATTTGGAATAAAAGGTAAATATTTAAGATTCCTTATAATTTTTGATTTTATAGAGGCTTTAGTAAATCATTAACCAAATTTCACTAAGTTTAATTTTAAGAATTTAAAGAATATTTAACTACCAAATTATAAGACTTCAAAAATTTTTCATTCATTTCGAAAATAATTGTAGTTTATTATATTAAGATCACATAAATTATTTACAAGAAAAAGATCTTCATGAAAATCTTTTATAATAAAGATGCATGTATAAAAATTAAGTAAAATATGTAATTAGTTTTCTTCTTATAAGATAATTCAAGTGAAGCTAATTTTTGATTAGGCATCTCCTCTCTTCTTTTTTTTTTTTTTTTTACAGTAAGGATTACTGTATCTAGATAGCCTGTTAATGGTTTTGAACTTCACTTTCCTTAACTTATATTTTCAAACTTACAAATTTTCACTTAATAGATTTCAAAAAGACTTTCAATTTTTTTTCTTTTTCAAGTTATAATTCTTGATTTCTTAATACTTCTAAAATCCAATTATCTCTACCATGAATAGAAAAAATTCTTAATCTTACTCTTCTTTAAGTTGAATAATTCTATTCTTAAAATCAATCAAAGTTATTAAAATTTTGATTTAGTCTACTAAATTATTTATAATTTCAAAATTTTAAGTAATCTTAAATAGATTTTTCATTCCTTATGTTATGTTAATATTTTTTTTTATTAAAGAAAAATATTAGCACTTAAGGATAAATAAAATTTAAATTTGCATGTATTTTCCCTTCCCCCAAACTTAAGTTTTGATATTGCATGAAAAATTTTAAAGTATGAGAGAAAGAAAGGCATAATTTTAAAAAGAAATTTTTATAAGTATGTAAAAACAGTCTACAAAGAAAAATTTACTTCTACACATGTTTTTTATGAATATTACTGAAATAATGAAGCATATATAAAAGTAAGCAAGCTCAATTTTTATATCATTAGCTAAATTAAATGACTATACTAATCACTATTACAGAAACAAAATAACATCACTAACTAGTCAAGAATACTAAACAGTAGGCTGAAATAGAAATAAACATTTATCATAGAAAATGAAAAAAAAATTCACCCATATTTCAGTCTTAAACACATATCACACTAGATATTCTAAAAAACAGTCTCAACAAAAAAAAAAACTCCACACAAAGTTACTTAATTAAATCAACACTAACTAACAAACTAATCAGTACTAACAAACAAGAAATAAACTAAAACCGGAATCAAATCATCTCAAAAGGTAAATCAAGCTACTAATCCCTATATGTAGCCTCATCATCGTCATCACCAAAAGAAAATTCCACATCCTTTGGATCAACATACGGTGAAAATCTAGGACAGGTAGGGAACTAAACATCATGCTCACCCTTCAAGAATCTAACTAAAGACTCTGAATACTCAGCATCATAATTACTCTTCCTTTAGACATATTCAGATAGATGATCAATCTTCTTGTCTATAGTATATACTCTGCAGTGAGTTAGAGATAACTTATTCTACTCCTCCAGAAATTGATCATGTATGGATTCCCAGAAACTAGATGGTGGCTCAGCAGTAGAAGTAGAAGGTCTAGAAGTAGAAGCTCTACTTGGAGTAGGTGACCCGATATAAATATATGCGTACTAAAATCTTCTTCCCCGGCAACGACGCCAAAAACTTGACCCGAAGTCCTCTGAAGATCAACATACTAATTAATGCTTTCGAAAATATATGTTATAAATAATAATAACGACTAGTGTATATAAATATAATTTTATGGAAAATATTTTACACACTAGGGGTACTACGCAAGTATACGTATCGTATCAAGTAATATAGGGCTTTGAAACAAAGACCCCAGTCTCGTTCCCACGAGGAGAGAGTTATAGATCTTTAAATATTTTTATTTTAAAGTATTTCTTTTATAGTCAAAAATAAAATATCTTTAATTTACTAGATGTAATAATAAAGCAGAAATAAAATGATTGACGTAAATAGTAATAAGAAAGCAACTTTCTCCCTTTCAATTAATCCAAGATTTTCTAAGATAATAATAATATTCGTGGAGAATATAAATTTATGGTATTGTGCCAAATAGAACCATTCCTATTCTTTATCTTTGCTCGATAAGTATAAAGAACATTAGCTAGCTCTATAGATCGAGTCCGGATGTATTGTTAGTAGAATGAGTTAATCTGAGCTCACACTACTTAGATGTCCAAGGGTGGCTATGGTCGGCCCTACTAGTGACCCTTTCCTTTTCTATAAACCAAATCATAAGAATTTAGTCTGTCATTCTAAAAACTTATCAATTCTACGCCCAATGTATAATATCTTCCTATTTATTTGCACATCACCTTGAATAACCCGCACAAGGCCTTCGACTACCCAAGGATTCATGTGATATCTACAAGTTAAGAATTCATCTCCTTCTAGTCTCAAAACTCTTCAACAGGTTTTAACAATTTAAATGACTAATTTAAATAGTAAATTAAGAACCGGTATTAATATCATCACAATGTTTTGAAAATATATGATTTTGAATTCTCCGACGAATTTTGTATTATCTTATTTATCTTTTCATAATTGAAAGGAGAAAGTAAAGTAACTACTCAGAACACATTGAAATTAAATAACAAAACATAATAAATAAACTTTGAATCAAAATAAAAATACATAACTTAGATGTTTCTCCTACTGAACTTCTGATTCATACTGACTCCACAGCGTAATGAACTCCAGATGCACCAACTCTTTCAAACTCTAAATACGAAATCTAAAATAAACTCTCTGATTTATGAAGGAAAGTAAAAAGGTGGCGCTAATATTATCTCTCAAATTCTCTCTCTAGATTTGGCTTTTTTCTCTGAAGGAGTACCCTCCTATTTATAGTTTTCAAGGGTTGCCTCAAGGCACCTCTTCAAAATGTGTCCAAATTCAATGAATCTTCTAGAAGGTGTGTCTGGCGCCTAGGCGCCGGACACCGCGTCCAGTTCTTCGCACCTCTTCACTTTGGATAGCACCTCTTCACAATTAAAACCATTTTGAAGCGTCCAAATACATTGTATCACATGTCCTATAAACCAGGAACAACTGCCAGTCTTCTAGAATGTCCAATAACCGCTCACACTGTCAAAATAACCGCCCAAAAGTCATCAAAAACTTAACAGTTTTCTGTATCGAGCTGGCGCTTAGGCGCCGGACTCTGGCGCCTAGGTGCCAGGCCAGTAATTTCGATAATTTTGCATTTTGGCTCTATTTTTGCTCCTTTTTGCTCCTTTCTGCTCCTTTTTCATATTTTTCTCATTCTTGAACATTTTTGCATCACCTACATCTAAAAACACAAAAGTACCTTTCATTAAAGCATAATATCCTTAAAATTTAATAATAATCAAGGCATAAAAATAGGTATTTTTTCTTGGATCAGTAGGTACAGAAGTAGAAGGAGCAGTAGATCTCTTCTCGCGAAGATGATCATAAATACTAACACTCTTCTGCCCAATAGGCTTTGTAGTCTTCAGCTTCTCCTCTGATATATCAGCAATAACTCCATTGCTCATGCATAAAGAATATATCAAGGATGGGAATCCTAATTCCACAGAAGTGCTGGATCATGCAATCGATTCCACAGAATCATAGATAATGCTGCCAACATCTATCGGCTTCCTCTCCCTACTACAGTAGTTCAGGATAGCTCTATCTCTGGTAACTTCACTCAGGTGGTTGGAAGGAAGTAGTCTAGCAAAAATAAAATAGTGCCAGGCCTTTGAAATACCATTTAGCTTAGAAGATTTAAAGTTTACCAGTTTGTCGTTCCAGATCTTCCAAGCTCCAGTGCCATCAGTCAAATATGCGATAATCATCTCCAGATCTCCTTCAGATGGAGATAGACCAGAATAGTAACACTCGACGGTAGGTGGTAGGCCGTAGAAAATATTGATCCATTCCGGAGTAAATCCCACTCCGACACCTCTAACGAAGACTTCGTAGTCTTCCGCATCCATAAAGTTGGCATAAAACTCTCGTACAACAAGAATAACAACAATGACAGTGAAATAACAGAATCGCTGCCCGTTGTGTGCAACGATTGTGTTCACGATCATCTCTCCAGAATTGTAAAATGTGCGCTTCGAGATAAATTTCCTTGTTGACACAAATTCGTGATAACGAAAGTGCACTGCCGCAGTAGCGAACTTGCTGCTGTCGAAATTTTCTCGTACTTTTCCGCGCTTAGATTTAGGTGCCATCTAAACGTGAAAGAAAACACAAATAAATTAAGGAATCAAATATCTAAACTCTTTTAAGCTTGAAAAACTTAAAATGAGTTAAGAAAATCCATGGAGAATTTCTAAAAATCAAAATTTTTCTCCAAAATTTCGGTTTTTAGCAAAAATAGGAAAATCCATGGTAGAAATCAAAAGTAAATGGATTAGAAGGTAGATCTGACCTTAAGATGAAGAAATTGAGTGATTTTGGGCTAAAAAACGTGACGTTTTGACCTCAAGATGGATCTAGGGGATGTATTTTCACAAAAATGAGGAAGGGGATGAAGCTTAGGCATTGACCATGGCTTTTGGGGGTTTAAATCCTAATTTTCATGAACCGGCGCCTAGCCACCGAATTCTGGTGCATAGGCGCCAGACTCGCCATTCACAAAAATCATTTTAAAAATTTTCTTTTCCACCAAAACTCACAAATTCAACTTCTAATTACTCATGTGAGAGTATTGCTTCAGTTTCTAACTTCCAAAATATTTTCCAAATAATTTTAAAAATTAAAAATTAAATCCATCAATTAAACACAAGTTTAATCAAACTCTTCTAATTCCATTCATAACTTCAATTTGGCTCAATACAATACAAATAAGTATAATAATAAGATTCAAGTCCTAACAAACAATAAAACAACACAATTTCAAAGCAAATACAACACACATTGAACAATAAAACAAACACACAAACAATACATTCGATTTACTAAATCGATGCAATGACACATTAGATAAAGTCTTGATCTAACCACATTTACTATCTAATCTTCAAATTAGAAATTTCCATTCTCATCGCAATGAAGATTACTCGGCCTAATTGGGAAGAACACTATCGCCCTTGGAAAATCCGTAGTCGTTTTCTCGTCGATCCATTTGTTTTTTGCATACATCTCCACTTGAGCATCTTGATAGGCTGCTAGATGATCAAATTGAAGCTTTGCCTACCATTTCAGATGTTTAATTTGATGATACATCTAGGCGACTCAAAAATTTCTCCAAACTTACAGTAATAAAACCATTAAAGAAAGGTTGAGGATCCTTAGAACACTTATCTCTAGCCTCTTCTCCATGATTTCTTCTCTCCATTTCCTCAAAATCTTCTGTCGGCATATTTTCGGGTTATGTGTTTTATTTTGAAAAGAGGTCGCCTAACAGAAGTTGTCGGCGTATTTTCGGGTTATGTGTTTTATTTTGAAAAGGGGTCGCCTAACAGAAGTTATCAGCGTATTTTTAATTTAATTTAAATAAATAATTTGAAAAGTAGTATTTGATTTTGAAAATAATTTTAAGTTTGAAAAATTTTCAGATATGAAATCAAACTAATCTCACATCCCAAATAGTTTATATAAACGAACACCACACCACAAACCGTGTATCTATCCCTAAGGATAGACACACTGCTTGATGCTGGGGCTCGATTAAATAAACTAGAAGATTTGTGACATCCGTTTGGTCTGCGAACCAATTTTATAAGCCGATAAATTCCCCGCTTAATATGAAAGCATTAAACGGGGTTTATATTACTGGGTTCTTTAAAATTCCCTATAAGGGCAAGCCCACTATAGTTAATTACATCTTAAGTGACAGGAATCACCTAAGAAAACTCTCGATAATAATCAATAATTCCGCTCTCAAGAATTTCAAAGTTTAAGTTTTCAAAGGATTGAATTTTGGAATTTCAATAGGGAATGGATCAAATTTGGAACATTTTGTTTTGGGAATTCAAAGGAAGAAAAGTAGGAGAAATCACAGATTCGAAGTGAACTTCGGTGATTTTCCGACTATCCTATTGTTTGGCTTGAATTTAGGACGATCCTAATGTCTATTTAATGTTTTGATTTTGTCGATTTTAATTAATCGGGGCTTATATTTATATGATAGAATCATACAAATAGCTTCAAAGATGTGAGAGTTTATGTCGTATCGGACGACTACCTCGGAATCCTAAGACCGGTTAGGGCTTAATTTGCAATGCGGATGCCTAACGAAGAGTTGAGGATTTATGTTGCACTAGTGCAAACTACCTCGAAGTCCTATGGCTTTGTTATTTAATTCTAGGAAAGTTTTCTTGAAGTAGACTCGGGTTTCTGTCGATGACGATGACCGTATCGCCCACCATGCTCCGAGCTCCTTGTTGTTGCGAAGTTTAGTTTTAGAAGTCATAAATCAGGGGATGAGAAAAGTGTTTTGGTTTAGAGAAAATCTTAATTTCCAAGTGTTTTTTGTATTTTAATTAAAACAAATCTTAAAGTTGATTATAACGACACCGGTTAAGATCCCACGGTTCCATCCTTCCGGCATCGTTATTTTTATCGGATTCACTTAGTCCAGATGAATTTGCTAAACTCAACTAAATGAGTTCCACACTTTCATTTAGACCGTGGGAAATCCCGTTAACAACACGTAGGTTACATCATTCGAGGTATTCCCGATCATCCAACAAGACGTTTTAATTTAGTTGTAATTGTAGTTTTGTATTTTGTTTGTGATTAAATTTTGAGTTGTTTTATATTTTGAAATATTGTGGCGGTGAATTTTATCTTGCAATGACTTTTAATTTAGTTTTGGTTTCAGTTTCAGGGACTATCCTAAAGGTTTTGGTTTTCATGCAATAGTTGTTTATCATGCAAGAAAGGTAAAGTGCATTTGCAATAAAGTAAATTATACTAAAATAAAAGCGTACCTGGAGGGTCTTCCCGTCATCCCAAGCTGCACTTAAAACACATGTTAAGGCATTTAAATATTTCAACAAGTACCTAGGTAAAGCTAAGGGAAGGGTTATGGTTTTCTACCAAGTTCCTAATCCTATAGCTAGTCATTTCCTATGACGTCTAGGTTCCTTGTGTTTTGGTTTGAAGACTATTTTCTTCATCAAAGAACAATTAAGTTCAATTGTTCTTATGAACATCCTATCATATCGAGGAAGTGCTTAAGGCAAATCTTAAACATCTTTTCAATATTTCTAGGATTGTTTTAAGTCCAAATGAATTCAATTACACAAATGAATTAATCGTCCGAGGTTTAGTTAAGTTTTGTTGTTTTCTTACACAGTGAACTAGGATGTTTGAATGTCCTATAAGTGAAGTAACATTTCATTTAATATTACGTTTAGGAGTTATGACAACTAAAGCTTTCGAGGGTAAATTGGTGTTCAAATGGTTTGTGATTTAATTTAATTTCAATTAATGGGTTTAAATTTGGAATAGTGTTCAAGTTGCTTTATATTTAATTTCCTTCTGTTTTAGGTGATGTTATTTAATTCAATTTAATTTTAACTTTAATTTGATTTAATTTAATTTAATTCAATTCAATTTAGTTTGATTTGATGTTAAATTAATTTAGTTTAGTTTGATTTAATTTTCTTTAATTTAATTTTAACTTGATTTAATTTTCATTTAATTTGATTTAATTTATTTTAATTTAATTTAATTTAATATGTTTTAATTTAATTTGTTTTAATTTAATTTAATTTCTCAATTTAATTTAATTTAATTTAAATTTTATTTAATTTAATTTATTAATTTAATTTAATTTAATTTAATTTATTCATTTAATTTAATTTAATTTGTTTGATTTAATTTAATTTTAATTTGATTTAATTTAATTTAATTTAATTTTTAATTTAATTTTATTTTTAACTTTAATTGAAATTTTAAAAGAGTTTAATAATTTAACTTTAGTTTAATGGTTAAGTCTTTTAATATTTTAAATTTGAGTTATCATTTTAATTAACAATTAAATATTAATGAGATGATTAATTTAGGGATTTTTAAATTAAAGAATAAATCTCTTCTTAACAATATCCCTATTTTAATAATTCCAATTTTATTATTCTTCCCAAATTTAATCAATTATTTAATTAAAGTTTATTTCAATTATTTTAAATTGTTTAATGGGTTTCTACCCTTTAATTATTTAAATTTCAATCATCCAAATCAGATTAAGATCAAATGTTTTACTTGTTAATTTTATTAAACCTAAAGTTTTAATTAAGGGTTAAAATTTTAATTACCACTTTGCCCTTTAAGCTTAATAATTTCATAACTCACTAAATTGAGCTTAAATGAACTTGAAATTTTTATGTGACTTCACTCATATGTCAATAAAGACATGAGAGGAGAAAATGTAATTTTTCTGTATTTAATTTATTTATATAATTATTTTTGGTAGAAAATAGAGATTTCCAAGGAAAATTTAATAACATAACCAAGGGAAGGTTTCTGTCCTTAAGAAAATTAGGGGACATTCCTAATGACCAGAGGACCACTTGGACCAATTTTGGTGATTTTTTGAATTATATTATTTTTATTATAATTATTTTAAGTTTTGGAGTGTTAATTAATTTAAAAATAAAATAAAGGTTGAAAAATGAACTTTATATTTTTCAAAAATCTCTATGATATCAAGGAAATCAGAGAATTAATTTTTGCAATTTTCTGATTTTTCTATGATTTATTATAATTATTTTGGTGAAAATGCTAGAAAATACATTTTTTTAATTTTAAAATTACCCTAGAGCTTTAAAATTTAATATCTCATTAAATAGACCTAAGAAAAATATGGGGTTTGTTCCTAAGTGATTAAAATTCAAAATGTGACATTTTGGTGAATCTTATTATTTTTGTGATTTTTATTATTTTTTAATTATTAAAAATATTAAAATAATATTAAAAAACAACTTTTTTAGAAAATTGAAATTTTAATTTTCTTAAATTCCCCTAATATCAGAGAGGCTCCAAAACCAATTGGGTGAATTTTTGAAAGATATTTTGAAAGTTATGAATTTTTAAAGTTCAAATTGACTAAATGGCTTAATCAACCCATTTAGTAGGGCTAACCAAGTCCAATTGACCTCAAATTTTTATGGTGGGTTCCTCTGATCCTAAAGGTCAGTGGAGAATTGATTTCAAGTCAATTTAATGTATGGTTAGCTCTAATTAATTAGGGATCTATTTTGGGTGTTTAAGCCAATTAGAGTTATTTTAAATGAACTAACTCAAAACCTATTTTTCCTAGGGTCCTCTGGTCATAAGGGACATCACCAAATTTTCCTAGAATTTATTTCACAACATGCTAATTATTGGAATTAAAGTACTCAAAACAGTAACATGAATTTGAAAAATCAATAACTTCTCATAGGGATGGCCTCGACTTTGGAAAATTCGGGGAATGTTCCCAAATTCAGAGGCTTCAAAAGCCCTATGGTCTCATGCCATGGTGAATTTCCTATATGCATGGAGAATTAAAAGAATGCAAACAGTAAATAAATTATTAAAAATAAAATACTTGATGAAATTAAATGATTTCTTTTCCACATTATTCTCCTCTATTCACTGAGCAAGTGGGTATTTTTATTTTATTTTTATGATTTTCCTACACAAAGTTATAAATTTTCCAAGTTCATGGAATTAAATAAATAGGAAAAATCCTTAATTTTCTATTTATCCGAGTCGGCGCCGCGTCATCCTCGGCATCTCCGAACGGCCACGCGGCGCGCTCTCATTCGACGCCGCCGCTCGAGTCGGCGGCCGGGCCCCGCGGTTCACGTACCATCTCCTGGTCCGACGCCATCTGAGCCGTCCGTCCGCGCGTGTATTGAATGAACGGCATCCGTTCATCGTCCCCAAGCCTCCAAACCTGAGAACCGTCCATCTTCTAGGCCTAAGATCTCACTCGATACTTGACCAAATTTAACGTTCTTATGCTCGAGAAGACGAACACATCCATACGGTTTATGTGGGATGAAATTTACTCAATAAAAATGGAGAATGTTCAGAAGCTCGGGAAGAAGAATGAGGCCATACCTTTGCTCAGAGAAGTGTGGCTTCGATCTGAGGGTTGTTTCACCTTCGATTGGATCCCGGCGAAGCTCCGGATGGAGTCTCCGGTGCAGTGAATTTCCTAGGTAGGATTTCGACCACGGCCGATCACAAAGCTTGGAGGCTGGAGCAAGCTGGGTGGCCTCGGAGATGGGGCTTTTGTTGGTGGACACCTTCTCTTGGTACGGTGAAGGTGTAGGACCAATCAATTTGGGGATTGGCTCACTGTGGAGAAGTGTCCTGGTTTTGGGCTTGGATTTCAACTCTGAAATTGAGCTCACAGAGAGGAAATGGCAGGGGGATTTCAGTGGGGATCAAATGCTCTATGTATGGGGAGTAGTCTGGAACAGTTTTGGCAGAGTTTCCTTAAGGTTTGTTTCAGCACCTCTCATGGCCGAGAAGGGGTGGTGTTTAAATAGGAGAAGGTGGAGGGCCTCCCAGGGAGAGTTAGGGCTTGGGATCGAGTTTGCTCTTGGCAAGAGAAGAACAGCTACAATGGCCAGCTGGGGATGGGGCGGCTCAACAAGGGAGAATTCCAAAGTTGGCTCACATGTGAGCTCTCGGCCATGGTG
The DNA here is from genome assembly GCA_022702705.1 of Papilionanthe hookeriana x Papilionanthe teres. Classification (NCBI taxonomy): domain Eukaryota; kingdom Viridiplantae; phylum Streptophyta; class Magnoliopsida; order Asparagales; family Orchidaceae; genus Papilionanthe; species Papilionanthe hookeriana x Papilionanthe teres. The sequence goes on from CM040421.1 coordinate 146,572,270, forward strand.
TTTTCCGGCGACACTGGTGGCTGGCCGGCCGGGCATTGGTCACCCTCGAGGTCGGGTGGGTCGGTGGCGGGACTTGGTGCAAGCAATTGGCAATTTCCATGTGTAAAGGCTTTGATCCAAAGTAGAATGGGGCATGGCTAGTTTTGAGTCTAAATGGGTCAATCCACCCATTTGGGCTTGGTGCACCCTTCGAGGTGGCTTTGGATGCTTGTGGGGGATCAAAGGGATCAGCGGGTTTGGCATGGAGAAGTCTCCATGCAAATATATTTGGATTAAATTTAAGTTTAGGTGAATCATGATTAAGGCTAATGAGCTTTAGGGATTAAGGAAAGCCCTCCCTCTTCTTACCCAATATGGCATGGTGGAGTGTCCAAGGCTCTCATGGCTCACATGTGGCTCATGCATGGCTTCATGGCTCACCTTTGGCTTGGGGAAAGTTAAGTCAATTTCATGGAAATAGATTTAAGAAAGATTTTGGTATTTTGATGGGAATTTGTATGGGGCTTGATTTGGGATGATTTGATGATAAATTTAGGACTTAGGTATTGAGTTTAATTGAAAGTATGATGAGGGGAAATGTCATATGGGCTTTGGGACCAATTTTGGGCCTTTGGATGTGGTGAAAGATGGGCTTTTAAAATGGTTTAAGGAATGGGCCTTTAAGTTTAAAAATGAATTTATGGATGGGAATTTTATAAAGAGGTTGGGCCAAATAATTTTTGGGTTTAGCTCATGGATGTGTCATGAGAGACTTGAAGCAAATTGGGGGTGATTTGGGTTTGAATTGGGTTGAATTTGGGCTCTTTTGGTGAATGGGCCAATATAGGTCAAAGTGGGCCAAGTTGGGCCAATGTTGGGCTAGGGTTGAAATTGATGTAAAATTAATGTTGAGAAATGTTTATGGGAGTGTTTCAAAGAGGTTTTGACTTTGGTTGGACTTTGATTTTGGGGTTTGGGCTCATTTGGGTTAGGTTTGGGTTTAGGTCAAAATTGGGCCTTTTAGTTTTGGGTTGAATTTGAGTGGGGTTTGGGTCTAAATTTTGGGCAAACCATGTTAGTTTTTTGCTTGTGGAGATGCTAAGGAAGATTTAGAAAAGATTTGGGGTTAATTGGAGTTGAATTGGGTGAGTTTGGGTTAGGTTTGGGTCATGGGTCCAAATTGGGCTTTAAGGCCAAAAGTGAAATTGGATCCAAATGTCAATCAAATTGGACTTGGATTTGGTCTAGATTGGTGTTGGGAATGTTGAATTGAAGTTTAGAATTGAATTGGACCAGAATTTGGGTCAATTGGGTAGGTTTGGTTTGACATTGGGTTCACTTAGGGTTAAATTGGGTCAAATTGGGGGTTTTGACAAAAGTAGGGTAAATTGACAAAATTGGCCCATGGTGTAGTTGAACAAAATGAAATTGGGAATATTTGGGATTTTGTGGAATTTTCTGGGAATTTTCTGAATTGTTGGAATTTTTTGGGTCAAGAGGGGTATTTTGGGTATTTGGAGGGTATTGGGAGGTATTTTTGGAATTTTTGGTATTTTTGGGTATGGATGATCAACTTGAGTGGAGAGAAATGTTTAGGAATGATTTTGGGGAATTTTGGGTGATTTGGAAATTTTGAAAAATTTGGGTAATTTCAAGGGCTTTGGGTAGGTTAGGCGGGTGTAGGGTCCCGGGGGTCAAAAATTGAAAATTTGGAAAATTGAAAATTTGGAAAATTGAAGATTGGGTAAATTTTAGTGGAATGAAATCATTTTGGTTGAGTCATGAAGCCACATCAAGCCCACATGAGCCATGAAGGCACTCATTTGAGGCATTCACTATGTTGTTCCTAACCCTCTTAGCCAAGCGCTTAGGGGTTAAGGACCATCCATGTGAATCACCTACATGAGTCAGGAGGTCGAGTTAGGTATGGGTGTGGTTTTAGGAGGTGTGTGAAAGTGTAGTGTATAAGTGTAGTGTGTGTGTAAGTCGGCCCCTTCACTGGACCGAGGCCACCCAGGGCGATCCTAAGGCCGAAGAGTCCTATAGGAACTCATCCTTTAAACTTCCACATTTGATTTCAACCCTCTAAGTGATTAGGGGTCTACGGTCGAAGTTAGTGGAGTTTACGGGGAGTTAAGAAGTGGTTTGAAATTCTAGATGGTGGATCCCGATTCTAGTCCTCTAAGATAGTCGAAAGGAAAAGCCTAAGGCTAGATCCTAAGTACTAAAAAGAAGAAGAGAAGACCTCATCAAAAATGAGGTCAACAAATGGACCTCCAATAGGTGTGGTGAGCTGACGGAGCACACCGCGCGTATTGGTGTTGACCGAAGCGATCAGCAAAACCAACACAGATGTCCAAGTGACAAACTTAGGACGAAGTAGAAAAGTTTCCGCTGGGGAGTGTCAAGCATATCTCTGAAACTGGAGATCCCTGAACTCTCGCTGGGGAAAGGAAAAGGAGGTGAATTCCAAATCACATGATCTGGGGGAATTTCGATTTAGATTTCATTTTGTTTCAATTTAAGTTTGGATGAGTAATTTTAGATTTTGATTTTTTATTTAGATTGAAGTTTGATTAAAAATTAATTTTAGAAAACTTAGATTTGAAATGAGAATCGAAACCTAGGTTCCAATCTCGGGATTGCAAAGAAAAATGGAATTTAGGTACCAGCCTCGGAATGAGAATCGGAGTTTATATGTTGATTGAAAAGGATGAGAATCAAAATTTAGGTACTGATCTCGAATGTTTAAACGAAGCTGGAGTTGAAATTTAAGTATCAATCCTGAGAGAGAATCGAAATTTAAGTATCGATCTCGAAAGAGAGTCGGAATTTAGGTACCGACCTCGAAGGAAGAGGACTGGAATTTAGGCACCAGCCTCGGAAATTTTCAATTGAAATTTAGGTATCAATTCGGATGAGGATCGAAATTTAGGTATCGATCTCGGAGTGAGAACTGGAATTTAGGTACCAGTCTTGGAAATTTTGAATTGAAATTTAGGTATCAATTCGAATGAGAATCGAAATTTAGGTATCGATCTCGGAATGAGAACTGGAATTTAGGTACCAGTCTCGGAAATTTTGAATTGAAATTTAGGTATCAATTCGGATGAGAATCGAAATTTAGGTATCGATCTCGGAATGAGAACTGGAATTTAGGTACCAGTCTCGGAAATTTAGAATTGAAATTTAGGTATCAATTCGAAAGAGAATCGAAATTTAGGTATCGATCTCGAAATGAGAACTGGAATTTAGGTATCAGTCTCGGGAATTTTGAATTGAAATATACTGTGGAGATTTGGATTTAGCGGGAGATCGAAATGAGATATGAAAGTGTTTCATATCCCATGGGAATCAATCAAAGTCTGATTACTTGGCGAAGGGTACAAACCCATGCCATCCAGATCAAATTGAAAATTCTTCGTGATTCACGAAATCATCCCGAGAGGGGGTTTCGAGGAGGTCTAGAATATATCTTGATTTGAAGAAGGATTGGAGGGTTTGAGAAGATGGGTTTAAACTGGAATTCAATTTGAGCTTTAAATTTGTTTTGTTTGTCCTTTAACTATCCCGTTTTTTGTTGTTTATTTGGTGTTCATGTGGATTTGGTGTTCGACATTTTTAGATTTTTTCTTTTTTTTAAGGAAAGTTTTCTTTTATTCTCTTTTTTTTATTTTGTCTCTGTTCTTTGTTCGAAGTTCATTTAACTTTAATGGCGTTTCCCAGTCAATTTGCACAAAAGAGGTGAAGGCCAAAAAAATGTGACATGGTCACTTTCATTCCAATCATGTCGAAGATACATCATACAACTTGATCTGGAATATATTTCATACAATCCATGTAGACTCAAAACGGACTATGTATGATCTTCGTCGATCCATCCAAAGAAGCATCTGTCAAAAATCCATGTCTGAATAGTGGGGTACATGGTTAATAACATCACCTTCCAAGCCATCCTTGGCGAGGATGCCGTATAGATGTACATTGGAGGTGTGATATTTTCCATGTAACTCACGGCTCGTAAGGCCGGAGGCTCTCTAACTCCGGGTACAGTTTGGAAATGGTAAGGTGTCTTCCTGTCGTCCATCCTTCGAAAGTAGCGAGATCCGCTTCACCTGGTACTCCTGGTATACAATGCTTAGCGATATCCGCTCCGTTGCCCTTCGGTATCATGATGGAACCTACCGGTAATGGTATCTTCAACGGCCCTCGGAACTCATCCGGGCCTGCTATCCGGAGGTCGGATCCGAACATGATGTTACACTTGTTCGGGAAAGAGATCGTGCGAAAGGTCGACAAAGTCGTGGTGATCTATGTGTGGGGGTATGCGGTCACCTCGCTTGTAGATGTTAATAATGCAGCTATTGGGTATGCAATCTGCTGGCGGTACCCTCCATGTTATCAATCTCTTTACCATTCTCTTGATGACTAGTGGCATCGGATCCACTTGGCCATGACGAGTATTCCCGGAGGGTTTCCCTTCTCGTCCTCCGCAAAGTTGTAACGGCATCCACATTGTATTGTAATTCTTCCCTTCCACGGCATCCATCTCCGGGGTTCGAGTATGTGTTTTCCCTTAGGCGGCCTGCTCGGCCCATTCTTTTCAAATCCGGATGCAATCCACGATTTGTTGTTGTTCATACTACGAGAATACGTACGTATGTAGCTCGAGGCCCTCTAGTATATTGATCCTTCGCCTCTAATTCTCTCAAAGTATTCAAAGGTTTTCTTTTCAACATTACGCATTCTCTCCGGCTCGTATTCCGGAATAATCTGCAGATGGCTAGGCTTGGTGACATATTGTGGGATATACGGTTCAATCCCTTCACGTTCTCCTGCATACCTCGGCTCCTCGGGGATGATGTCTGTCGGGACATCCCCCGGGGTTGCTTCTGCAACATGGTCATGCATTACTGGTGGTTCTATCCGGTGGCGTGGTAGCCTTCTTTCTTCTGGTCTTTGTGAGATTTCCACTGGTCCTTTACGTTATCCTAGGAGTCGGCCTCCTTTCTTCGGGTTCTCGGTGAGCCGGTGTCCTTGAAGTGTACGTGCGCGTGCTAGCAGCTTGTCTCGTCGTCTTGGTCCGCGACTAGTTTTGTTAACATCTTACGGATACGGCGATTCTTATTTTTTCGTTACGTTGCTGTGAGAGTAGCTCTTCGAACTTCTTGAATCTCTGTGGGCGCGGTGTTGACAAGCCTGCCCTCTGCTGTAGCGACTACAGACTTCATTTTCTCATCTTCTTCAGTGTTTGCCTTTCTTTTCTTGCTGTTGGATTGGTGGCTTGGGCCACCCACTTTCATCATTGTCTGCCCGGGCGAGTTCTTCTCGGTCAGCGGGACCCGGTCACTTTCCTCGTACTTGTAGGCTGCTGCGGTGCGAAATCCGAGTCAATCTCGATTATCGCTCCATCTTTCACCCTCTTTTCATCGAGTGCGAGGCTTACACCATTTCTAAAGTTCGGGACCAACCGCCCGTTCGACATTTCCTGCGAAAAGACAAGGAAAAGGATCAGGGGCTGTACTAAGAACAAGAACATTAAGAAAATGTTTATTAAAGACATTTTTTTATATTATATTTTTTGTATTTTCAAATTTAACAGGAATGAAGTGGGAAAAAATTAGGAAAGAGATTTTGATTTGGAAGAGAAAACAAGGAAAACTTTATTATCATGATTTTATTTATTTTAGCACATTTTATTATTTTTGGGTTCGGACCCAATCATAAGTAATTACTTCGCCCGTGTTTCTTAGGGATGAAGAATTCATTCCTTCGAAACATCGGGTAGCGTAATACTTTTTCAAGTATCGTCCGTTGATCGGAAGCATATGTCGTTCTCCACGACAATTCACTAGGCTGGTAGGAACCTCCCGAGTATCTTGCTTCGACCACGAAACGGTCCTTCCCGAGTGGGTTCAAATTTTCCTCCTATCTCGCGGTGTGCAAGAATAGGTCTCTTGAGAACGAGAACTAAGTCACCAACTTTAAAGATTCTTGGGCGGACCAGTTTGTCATGGGCTTGAACCATCTTAGCTTGGTATAGTTCTAAATTCTGTTGCGCTGCAAGTCTTTTCCCTTCCAGGATTTCTAATTCTTCTAGCCGTAATTTGGCATTCTCTTCTGTCGTGATCTTGTTTGCAAGCTGCAATTCGAGTGAAGGAAGGCTGAACCTCTAAAGGTAACACTTGCCTCGGACCCATACACCGGAGCGTAAGGTGTAGCTTGAGTAGGAGTTCGAAGGTTGTACGGTAGGCCCATAAGGCTTCTAACAACTTCTCGTGCCAATTTCTCTTATTATCGTCCAAAGTTTTCTTTAAGATTTGAACGAGAGTTTTATTAAAAGCCTCAGCGAGGCCGTTTGCTCTTGGGTAGTAAATTGTTGAGTATCGCCAGTCGATTCCGTGTCTCCTGACAAAATTATTGATTTTCGTGCTTCTGAATGCTGACCCATTATCTGAGATGATCCTGCGCGGCACTCCGAAATGGTAGACAACTTGGTTCTTGAACCTCAAGAATGAAGTGATGTCCTTTCGAAGATGGTGGTTCTATCGGACCCACTATATCTGTGCCCCAACATTCAAATGGCCACGACGCAATTGTCAGATGTAGCACATTTGGAGGTTGGTGTAGAACCACTCGTGCACTTGGCATTGGTGACGGCTCTTAGCGATTTTCATGCGGTCGGTCATCATCGAGGACCAATAATACCCTAGTCTTTTAATTTTCATTTTCATCTTCGGACCCGGCGGTGAGCGCCACGAGTCCTGAACGCACCTCTTTAACAATTTCACGGGCCTCGGACCCGCTTAGGCACCTTAGCCACATTTGATCAAAAGACCTTCGTACAATATGTTGTTTATTAATGCGTAAGACGAGTTCTTTTCTTGATCGATGAAGTTAGCGACCTATCGTCCGGTAGCTTTCTGTTTGCGGGTAGTCTACTAATGGTCGTCGCCAATCTTCCGTGTTTTACGTCACTTTGTTGCAGCTGATTCTTTTTCTTTTTTCGATTTGTGTATTGTGTCTATGTCGAGCTGTGATAGGACTCGACGTCCGTGAGCTGTCACTTCCATCGATTCATCTTGCAAACAGGCAAATTCTTTTGCGAGACGGGCTAAAGCATCTGTTAAAGCATTTTCTTTTACGGGAATTTTGTAGATCGTCACATATGGAATTTGTTCCAACAATCGTATGGCATACTTGGAAGTATTGCTCAAGTCTTGGCTTTAAAATTACGTATTGTCCGGCGATCCGTTGAATGATCAATTGCGAATCCCCGTGGATGTTAATGTCTGTTATCCCCATTTGAATAGTTAATTCCAGTCCCGTTATGAGGGCTTCGTATTCTGCTTCATTGTTTGTACACAATTCTGTCAAGTGGTAGGAGTATCTTAACATCCACCGTTCCGGTGTTATAAAGATTAGCCCGATTCCTGCCTTACCGGGCACTATCACTTGCGATTCTTCGTCTTTGTGTGCTGAAGATGCTCCTTCGAAATATAATTCCCAACGTCGATCATCAGGGTCTTCTAGGCTTATTATTTGTTCATCTGGCAAATCGTCATTGAGAGGAGATTCTACTGGCAAAGGGTGTGCTGCGAGAAAGTCTGCTAAGACTTGTTCCTTTACGGCACGAAGAGGCACGAAAGTTATATCGAATTGCAATAATATCATTGACCATCTGGCAAGTACGCGGAAGCTGTTGGACGAGTCATCAAGTATTGCAATGGATTAAATTTCGAGATCAGGTTGACCTTATGAGAAAGCATGTTGTGCCTGAGCTTTTGAGCGGCGAAGATCAGGGCCAAACAATGCTTTTCAATTGCGGGATACCTTATTTCAGTCGGAAGTAAACGGCGGCTTAAGTAGTAAAGAGCATTTTCTTTACCCTCATCATTGACCTAGGCTAACGGGGCTCCGAGAGAGTCGTCTAAAGCCGTGGTGTAAAGTATCGGCGGTCTACACGAGGCCGGGGCCGCTAAGACGGGAGGTGTCATTAAATATTGTTTAATGTCCTCGAAGGCTTTACGGCATTTTCTTCCCAAATAAATTTGGCGTCCTTTTTAACTAGTGCCGAGAAAGGCTGACACCTACTTGACAAGTTTGAGATAAAGCGTCGAAGATATGCCAGCTTCCCTTGAAATGATCGTAGTTGTTTTAAGGTTTTGGGAGGCGGCATTTCTAAGATAGCTTTAATCTTTTCCGGGTCGATTTCGATTCCACGATGTTGGACGACAAATCCTAAGAATTTCCGGAGGTGACGCCGAAGGCGCATTTTAAGGGATTCATCTTAAGGTTAAATTGTCTTAATCATTCGAAAACAATTCTCGAATCATACGAGTGGTTTTCCTTTACTTTGCTTTTGATGACCACATCGTCCACGTAGCATTCGACTTGATTGTGGATGAGGTCATCAAAAATTCTTGTCATCGCTCTACGGTATGTTGCTCCTGCGTTCTTCGGTCAAATGGCATCACTTTGTGTAGCAAAATACTCCGATCGGCGTTACGAATGCTTGTAAGCTTTTCATCTTACGGAGCCATTTTTATCCGGTTGTACCACGAAGATCCATCCATGAATGAAAATATCTCATGTGTCGAAGCAATGTCGATCATTAGTTACGGGATCGGTAGAGGGAATTCATCCTTTGGACATGCCTTGTTTAAATCTCTGAAGTCCACACAAATTCGATCCGACCATTCTTCTTTACGGTCGGCACCACATTGGCTAACCAAGTCGGGTATTGTTCTTCAAGGAAAAATTTGGCGTCTATTAGCTTTTTAACTTCGGCTATGACTTGTTGTTCGATTTCTAGAAGCATTCTTCTGGGACCTTGTCCGACTGGGACAGAAGTAGGATCCACTCCTAGCTTATGGACTGCGACCTCTGGAGCTAATCCTGGCATCTCATCGTAGTTCCAAGCAAAACAGGTCTTTAAATTCCTTTAATAACTTGATTATTTCTTCGGAGTCTTCTTTATTGAGTAAGGAGCTAACAAAGGTAGGTCTAGGCTCTTCTCTAGTACCTAAGTTAACTTCCGTTAGTTCATCTATTGTAGATTTAATCTCTTCTTCGAATTCTGGTGGAGCGTCTCCAATTTGTAAATCTTCTAGTTCGTTTGTAGTTTCCATGCAGTTTTCATTAGATTCGCAAGTGACAACCAAGCAAAATTCGAGTATCATCAAGCGATCTCTATTGTGCCAAATCCGAGTCCATGCTTTGAATTGGGTGGACGACTGGAGTTATTCCATAATTTTTCAAAATGTTGTGATTGACCTTTTGTCCATTGTCGAGGTAAGAAACCACGTTGAATTAAACTTTGAACACAAGGAGAGTACCACTCAAATGGTAATTCCATTAATTCTGATGAAGTGACATCTTCAAATTGTACATTATTTTCAATTTTGGAGGAAGAAGCACCACGGTAGAATTTGATTGGCTTTGCACCGCCGCTACGTACCTCTTTGACCACCATACCCTCGATCTTGTTAGAATGGATCGGGGTTAGGGTCATAGTATGTACGTAGTGGTTAATCTTCTCGTACATTGATTTGTATTCTTCATTCTTTTCATCTTCGAGGGAGATCTTGAATTGCGGCTTCTTCCGACTTATTGTTGCTGCTTCATGCTTGATTTCTTTTTCTTCTTCAGAACTATCTTCCCAATCGACATTGATGGCTGGTTTCCTCTGTCCAACTGTCCTAATGTCTCTACCACGGCCTCGTCCCCGGCCTCGACCTCGGATGCGAGTTGTGGAGAAACCTTCACCATCTCGCCGGAAGGGAGTGGTGAGTGATCGTTGGACTAGAACTTCGGGTTCTTCGTTGTCCCAAACTTTCTTTGCTTCATTTGTTATGGTATCTACTGGAGAAGATTTTTTCTTCGGTGGTGCATAATAAGCTGCGTCTTCATGGATTCCAATCTCATGTACGGAGAATGGTTGTAGGTCACCTTTGTTGCACTGTTCCCCTCCATCGTAGTATTTGATGCGCTGATGTAGAGATGATGGTACCATCCTGTTTTCATGTATCCATGGTCGGCCAGTGGAGCGTTGAACGACGTTTCTGAATCAATTATGTGAAATTTTGCGGTTGTCTTTGCTAAGTCACCCGTCTTCATTAGTAGTGTTATCGACCCGAGGGCTCTTTCTCCTTTACGGTTGAATCCTCTTAATAACATTTTGTCGGCCTCGAGCTCGCGAGCATCAATTTCCAAATATGCTTAGTGTTCGAAGACTCATTATATTGATTGATGCTCCTGGATCCACCAATACTGCGAGAGCGTAAACTTCCCAATTATAACTAAAATGTACAACGGTCGGTTGTGATCTGCTGTCCCAAGTAGTAGGTCATTGTCCGTGAAGGTAATACCTCGCTGTTCCTTTAACGAGCAAACCTCATCTATGGAATCTCCAACCATTTGAGCTAAGAAAATTTCCGGATCAAGTAAGGCCTTGATCAGAGCTTCTCTCATCTCCTTTGATAAGATGAGAGCATTGTAGATGCTCTGTTTGACTGGTAGTTTCCTAAGATGGGCTAGCACGTTGTAGTCCACTTTATTTCCATGTGTCTCGGCTTCTTCTCGAATGGGTATTTCTTCTGCCGCGGTTGGTTCTTCTTGAACAACCACTCGCTTTCCTTTGTCCTTTGGACCCATTCTCGGAGGTAGAACTCTTCCACTTCTCGAGTTGACTTCGTAATTTCTTCGAATTTAGTGTTGAGCTTGCTCGGTGTTTCTTCCTGAATCGGAATGACGAGGCTCTTCCGGATTAGCTTCGAGTACGAAGGCTCTAACTTTATTGTGATTGGAGCTCCTCGAAACTCGCGAGATAGATTCGTTGCTTGTTGAACTCTCGTAGCCTCCTTGATGGATGTCTTCTTTGTCATTTTGATCGTCGAGATTTTGTATGATTTGAGAATTGTCGTTGGTATCGAAATCGATGTCCGGGTTGTCGCTAGTTACGTAATCGTTAGAAACAGTCAAAACGTAGCCAACGCCATCACCCTTATCATTATATGATCCCACCGAAGTGAGCAAATAATCATACAGAGTCGAGAGGTTTGAGGGATTTCTCCCCCGAATCGAAACAACTATCCTAGGATAAGCGGCCCCTAGTCAGCCTTAGGAGCCTCGGTCCTCTCTTCTTCGTCGATTTTCTTCTTCTCTTCGATCGTCTCCTGCTGAGGTGGTTCTCCTATCGCAAGTGATAGTGCCGACTTGGCGGGTTTCGAACTCGAATTGAAGCTTGCATCGAAGCGGTTTGGATGCTCTGTCTAAAATCTTTTCGAAGACCTTGTTCGAGCGGTAGTCCATCCATCGTCAATCGTATAGGGATGCTATCGGAATGATGGGATCGATTAAGATAACATTGACGGAACCTCCTTTCGGGGTTCCTTCATGTACTCCTTCGGGATTGTTATATTTCCTTTCCGAAGGTTGTCATTGAGCCAACTTTTGAAGGTAATGCAATCTTCTATCTTGTGTCCAAGCATCCGGTGATAAGGGCAAAGTTGGGATCACTTTTCTTGTTGACTTCCTCTGGTCTCTTAGGCTCGACGATTGGAAATCTGGAGTCTTCATAAGACTACGGAACATTTTCGGCACTTGCTTCATTCTTGAATGGATATTCCCGCTTCGAAGCTCCCTTAATGTACGTTGCGGACGAAGAGGTTGTTCATACTTGTGGAGATGATCGATAGTCTGGGTCGGGGTTGTTGATAATTACTGTTGAGGTTCTTTGTGGCCGTTCGGATGATATTTGTATCGGTTGCTTGCCTTTGTCGACTACTGCAACGATCCCGGATTTCTTTTTAAAAGTCTTCACAGGCTTTTGCTTGTACGTCTTGTCGGCGAAACTTAATTGCTTCGCCTCCTCTTGCAAGCTCCGGCCTTGCTTAACAACTTCTCGAAAGTCTTAATAGTGAATCCTTTGAGGAGAAGTGCTTATCGGGCCGTGAATGCTTTTAAGTAAGATGCCGATCGCATGTTGTTCTTGTAGTTGTGGTTCACACTTCATGCTTAAGTTCCTCCATCGAAGTATGTAATCCACCGGAGTTTCGTTCGGCTTACGCTTCTCTACCACTAAATCACCTATAGTGATGTGGTGCCGAGCTCCGGCGAATCGCTTGATGAAGAGGTTTTCTAGTTCGAGAACGTCTTCACCGAACCATTTGGTAATTCGCATACCAATCAAAGGCGATCCACGACGAGCTGCGACGAACTGTCGGAAGAGTAATGCATCGCTCCCGCCGTCATTGCGATAGCGGCACGAAAGTGTGCGACATCTTGTCGGGGTTCCGGTTCCATCGAAGGTCTTGAACGAGAGGTGGTATGAAGCCTTTTGGGTGCTGGACGGCGTCGAATTCTTCCGGGTAAGGTCTACCCATCCGAATGGATGCCCCGCTCTTTGATTGTGCTAAGGCTTCTCGCACTCTGCTTGTTCCACGAAGCTCTTGATATCTTTTTCTTGAATCATACTTTGTGTTGTATCTTTCTTTAGCTGATCATCCCCGTTGACGGATGTAATCTCTTTTCCTCCGTCCACAATGTGAATGACCTCTGGGGGTGTCTCTCTTTGGGGTTGCACTTGACTCTGGAGAGTGGCTAGGGCTACATCCATCTCTTCCATCCTTTTCGCCATTTGGGCGATCGTATCATCTTTCTCTTGAAGCTGTCTTCTCATCACTTCTAGCTCCTCTCTTTCTGCGGCTGCAGGAGCACCCTGTGAAGCTGACGAAGCTCGTGTTTCGACCATGTTGATTTCTGCATACTCGTCGTCCATGAATTCCGATGAATCAATCTCGTCTCCGAATTTCTCTTCTCTTTCTTTTGCTAGTCGTCGAATATCGGTCCTCGACTTTTCCATAGCATCCTCTAGCGGTCTTTTCGTGCATCTTCACAGTTGTCGTGTGATAGCTGCCGGGTTCCCTTCTCGCGAGTCTCCTTTACTGCAGTAGCACTTTCTTCGGATTCAAGTCTCCTGACGAGACTTTCCTTCTCAGGCTGTTGTTTCAATCTCAGTTGTCCAGTAGTGGGACGCCATACCATCCTTCTAGCAGCGGAAGGTGCTAGGACCGGATGGTCGCGTCGGCCCAAATGCTGGAAGGTGGTATCCTCCCTAATCTGTAATCCTGAAACAACGACCGGCGGACTAGCCTTCATCCTTTTATTTGGCTTTTCTGTAACGATGGCGGGTTCTACTCGGGGCCCAAGACGGGATTTGACTGGCACCCGCCCTATCCTTCTTAGAATCTCTGATACGGGGCATTTCTCTTTCTTTGCTAGTTTCTCGATCACAGTCTGTAGTCGGGCGAATGGCGTGATCCTAGCCCTTTTCTTTCTGTTGTCATCGTAGTATGCTGGTCGAGGTAATGTAGAAACAATCCTGCAGACATTTTCCTCGTCAGCTGCGGCGAAAAGGGGTTGGAATCTGCTTCCTTCCAAAAAGGGTGTATCTTCAGGCAATGGTATATATTCAGGTAGTGGTGTGTACTCAGGGATTTCTGGGATTTCCTCCAGGAAAGCAACTTCGGCAGCTCTGGCCTTCTCGGCAATCTTCCTACTTCGTTCCTTCTTTGGGTCCGTGTTAGTGATGGAATTCTTGAGCTGGATCCGATTTAAAAAACGAAGGTCTCACGAGAAAGTCCGTACCCTCCACGGTAACATGTTCACCATAGTTCCGGATTTCCTTCCCTTTAATTTGGCGAAGCCGGGGTAGGTGCGAAACAACTAGACCAGTGGGGGTAGCAAGAACAGTCCTCCTGCGGACAGCAGTACTCTTCTCAGTCGGGATCTTTTGTAGGGGAGGAAACTCTCGAGTTAACCTAAGGTTGAACTCGATCAGCGGCTTCTTAGCTTCAGATACTTTGTTTGTCAGTGCGAAAAGTGAAACGTCGGTGATCTTGACATTTGTATTTTCGAATCCTTGTCCAAACCGGATGATCCCATTGTCGGGCAGCTCATCCTTATAAACAGCGAAGTCCAGTCCATTGGTGAAGGAGAAAATCAGCTTTGGGGTTTCCATTTGCGGGGTAGATTCCGGTTGTCGATCCCGAGTTATGCTTCTTCTCATCAGGACGAAAAGAAAGGAATCGAAAAGAGTCCGAACACATTCTTGTTCATGTATTTATAAGAAGGAATCATTTGTTAAAAGAATCATTCATTAGAGGGTTTGTTTATTTAGAACGAAATGTTCAAAGGTGTAGAGAAGGTAATGAATCCGATTCAGAGTTGGAAAGGAAAAGAAAGTCTTATGCAAGACTTCTAGACTCGAAGGATCACTCCTAAACTAACACCTATTGGGGGTCCACCCCACCTCAGAAATGAGGTAAAAGGATCTCGGAACCTCTCTGTTTAGGGGTGTCTAAACAGTGGCTCCTAAATCCGAGAGAATGTTGGCTATACTTGTTCAAGGTAGAAATGAACATAGCATCCCAACGGAAAGAAGGGTAGTTTGATCCATTAAGGACATGGATGCACTACCGATTTTTGAAAGCAGAATTATCTGATTATAATGGAGAGAGGAATTGTCCCCAGCGGAGTCGCCAGAATTATGTCGGCATATTTTCGGGTTATGTGTTTTATTTTGAAAAGGGGTCGCCTAACAGAAGTTGTCGGCGTATTTTCGGGTTATGTGTTTTATTTTGAAAAGGGGTCGCCTAACAGAAGTTGTCGGCGTATTTTTAATTTAATTTAAATAAATAATTTGAAAAGTAGTATTTGATTTTGAAAATAATTTTAAGTTTGAAAAATTTTCAGATATGAAATCAAACTAATCTCACATCCCAAATAGTTTATATAAACGAACACCAGACCACAAACCATGTATCTATCCCTAAGGATAGACACACTGCTTGATGGTGGGGCTCGATTAAATAAACTAGAAGATTTGTGACATCCGTTTGGTCTGCGAACCAATTTTATAAGCCGACAAATTCCACTGCTTAATATGAAAGCATTAAACGGGGTTTATATTACACAGGTTCTTTAAAATTCCTATAAGGGCAAGCCCCTATAGTTAATTACATCTTAAGTGACGGGAATCACCTAAGAAAACTCTCGATAATAATCAATAATTCTGCTCTCTAGAATTTGAAAGTTTAAGTTTTCAAAGGATTGAATTTTGGAATTTCAATAGGGAATGGATCAAATTTGGAACATTTTGTTTTGGGAATTCAAAGGAAGAAAAGTAGGAGAAATCACAGATTCGAAGTGAACTTCGGTGATTTCCCGACTATCCTATTGTTTGGCTTGAATTTAGGACGAGTCTAATGTCTATTTAATGTTTTGATTTTGTCAATTTTAATTAATCAGGGCTTATATTTATATGATAGAATCATACAAATAGCCTCGAAGATGTGAGGGTTTATGTCGTATCAGACGACTACCTCGGAATCCTAAACCGGTTAGGGCTTAATTTGCAATGCAGATGCCTAACGAAGAGTTGAGGATTTATGTTGCACTAGGCAAACTACCTCGAAGTCCTATGGCTTTGTTATTTAATTCTAGGAAAGTTTTGCTTGAAGTAGACTCGAGTTTTGTCGATGACGATGGCCGTCTTTGCCCACCATGCTCCGAGCTCCTTGTTGTTGCAGAGGTTTAGTTTTAGAATTCATAAATCAGGGGATGAGAAAAGTGTTTTGGTTTAGAGAAAATCTTAATTTCCAAGTGTTTTTTGTATTTTAATTAAAACAAATCTTAAAGTTAATTATAACGACACCGGTTAAGATCCCACGGTTCCATCCTTCGGCATCGTTATTTTTATCGGATTCACTTAGTCCAGATGAATTTGCTAAACTCAACTAAATGAGTTCCACACTTTCATTTAGACCGTGGGAAATCCCGTTAGAAACACGTAGGTTACATCATCCGAGGTATTCCCGATCATCCAACAAGACGTTTTAATTTAGTTGTAATTGTAGTTTTGTGTTTTGTTTGTGATTAAATTTTGAGTTGTTTTATATTTTGAAATATTGTGGCGGTGAATTTTATCTTGCAATGACTTTTAATTTAGTTTTGGTTTCAGTTTCAGGGACTATCCTAAATGTTTTGGTTTTCATGCAACAGTTGTTTATCATGCAAGAAAGGTAAAGTGCATTTGCAATAAAGTAAATTGTACTAAAATAAAAGCGTACCTGGAGGGTCTTCCCGTCATCCCAAGCTGCACTTAAAACACATGTTAAGGCATTTAAATATTTCAACAAGTACCTAGGTAAAGCTAAGGGAAGGGTTATGGTTTTCTACCAAGTTCCTAATCCTATAGCTAGTCATTTCCTATGACGTCTAGGTTCCTTGTGTTTTGGTTTGAAGACGATTTTCTTCATCGAAGAACAATTAAGTTCGATTGTTCTTATGAACATCCTATCATATCGAGGAAGTGCTTAAGGCAAATCTTAAACATCTTTTCAATATTTCTAGGATTGTTTTAAGTCCACATGAATTCAATTACACAAATGAATTAATCGTCCGAGGTTTAGTTAAGTTTTGTTGTTTTCTTACTCAGTGAACTAGGATGTTTGAATGTCCTATAAGTGAAGTAACATTTCATTTAATATTACGTTTAGGAGTTATGACAACTAAAGCTTTCGAGGGTAAATTGGTGTTCAAATGGTTTGTGATTTAATTTAATTTCAATTAATGGGTTTAAATTTGGAATAGTGTTCAAGTTGCTTTATATTTAATTTCCTTCTGTTTTAGGTGATGTTATTTAATTCAATTTAATTTTAACTTTAATTTGATTTAATTTAATTTAATTTAATTCAATTTAGTTTGATTTGATGTTAAATTAATTTAGTTTAGTTTGATTTAATTTCCTTTAATTTAATTTTAACTTGATTTAATTTTAATTTAATTTGATTTAATTTAATTTAATTTAATTTAATTTAATATGTTTTAATTTAATTTATTTTAATTTAATTTAATTTTTTAATTTAATTTAATTTAATTTAAATTTGATTTAATTTAATTTCTTTATTTAATTTAATTTAATTTAATTTATTAATTTAATTTAATTTAATTTGTTTGATTTAATTTAATTTAATTTACTTTTTAATTTAATTTTATTTTTAACTTTAATTGAAATTTTAAAAGAGTTTAATAATTTAACTTTAGTTTAATGGTTAAGTCTTTTAATATTTTAAATTTGAGTTATCATTTTAATTAAGAATTAAATATTAATGAGATGATTAATTTAGGGATTTTTAAATTATAGAATAAATCTCTTCCTAACAATATCCCTATTTTAATAATTCTAATTTTATTATTCTTCCCAAATTTAATCAATTATTTAATTAAAGTTTATTTCAATTATTTAAATTTCAATCATCCAAATCAGATTAAGATCAAATATTTTACTTGTTAATTTTATTAAACCTAAAGATTTAATTAAGAGTTAAAATTTTAATTACCACTTTGCCCTTTAAGCTTAATAATTTCATAACTCACTAAATTGAGCTTAAATGAACTTAAAATTTTTATGTGACTTCACTCATATGTCAATAAAGACATGGGAGGAGAAAATATGATTTTTTGTATTTAATTTATTTATATAATTATTTTTGGTAGAAAATAGAGATTTCGAGGAAAATTTAATAACATGACCAAGGAAAAGTTTCTGTCCTTAAGAAAATTAGGGGACATTCCTAATGACCAGAGGACCACTTGGACCAATTTTGGTGATTTTTTGAACAATATTATTTTTATTATAATTATTTTAAGTTTTGGAGTGTTAATTAATTTAAAAATAAAATAAAGGTTGAAAAATGAACTTTATATTTTTCAAAAGTCTCTCTGATATCAAGGAAATTAGAGAATCAATTTTTGTAATTTTCTGATTTTTCTATGATTTATTATAATTATTTTGGTGAAAATGCTAGAAAATACATTTTTTTAATTTTAAAATTACCCTAGAGCTTTAAAATTTAATATCTCATTAAATAGACCTAATAAAAATATGGGGTTTGTTTCTAAGTGATTAAAATTCAAAATGTGACATTTTGGTGAATTTTATTATTTTTGTGATTTTTATTATTTTTTAATTATTAAAAATATTAAAATAATATTAAAAAACAATTTTTTTAGAAAATTGAAATTTTAATTTTCTTAAATTCCCCTAATATCAGAGAGGCTCCAAAACCAATTGGGTGAATTTTTGAAAGATATTTTGAAAGTTATGAATTTTTAAAGTTGAAATTGACTAAATGGCTTAATCAACCCATTTAGTAGGGCTAACCAAGTCCAATTGACCTTAAATTTTTATGGTGGGTTACTCTGATCCTAAAGGTCAATAGAGAATTGATTTCAAGTCAATTTAATGTATGGTTAGCTCTAATTAATTAGGGATCTATTTTGGGTGTTTAAGCCGATTAGGGTTATTTTAAATGAATTAACTCGAAACCTATTTTTCCTAGGGTCCTACGGTCATAAGGGACATCACCAAATTTTCCTAGAATTTATTTCACAACATGCTAATTATTGAAATTAAAATACTCAAAACGGTAACATGAATTTGAAAAATCAATAACTTCTCATAGGGATGACCTCGACTTTGGAAAATTCGGGGAATGTTCCCAAATTCGGAGGCTTCAAAAGCCCTATGGTCTCATGCCATGGTGAATTTCCTATATGCATGGAGAATTAAAAGAATGCAAACGAGTAAATAAATTATTAAAAATAAAATACTTGATGAAATTAAATGATTTCTTTTCCACATTATTCTCCTACGTTCACCGAGCAAGAGGGTATTTTTATTTTATTTTTATGATTTTCCTACACAAAGTTATGAATTTTCCAAGTTCAGGGAATTAAATAAATAGGAAAAATCCCTAATTTTCTATTTATCCGAGTCGGCGCCGCGTCATCCTCGGCATCTCCGAACGGCCACGCGGCGCGCTCTCATTCGACGCCGCCGCTGAGTCGGCGAGCCGGGCCCCGCGGTTCACGTACCATCTCCTGGTCCGACGCCATCTGAGCCGTCCGTCCGCGCGTGTATTGAATGAACGACATCCGTTCATCGTCCCCAAGCCTCCTAACTCCGAGAACCGTCCATCTTCTAGGCCTAAGATCTCACTCGATACTTGACCAAATTTAGTGTTCTTATGCTCTATGGATTCGTCTCGAGAAGACGAACACATCCATATGGTTTATGTGGGATGAAATTTACTCAATAAAAATGGAGAATGTTCAGAAGCTCGGGAAGAAGAATGAGGCCGTACCTTTGCTCAGAGAAGTGTGGATTCGATCTGAGGGTTGTTTCACCTTGGATTGGATCCCATCAAGCTCCAGATGGAGTCTCCTGGTGCAGTGAATTGCCTAGGTAGGATTTCGACCACGCTCGATCACAAAGCTTGGAGGCTGGAGCAACCGGGTGGCTCGGAGATGGGGCTTTTGCTGGTGGACACCTTCTCTTGGTCTAGTGAAGGTGTAGGACCAATCAATTTAGGGATTGGCTCACTGTGGAGAAGTGTCCTGGTTTTGGGCTTGTATTTCAACTCTGAAATTGAGCTCACAGAGAGGAAATGGCAGGGGGATTTCAGTGGGGATCAAATGCTCTATGTATGGGGAGTAGTCTGGAACAGTTTTGGCAGAGTTTCCTTAAGGTTTGTTTCAGCACCTCTCATGGCCGAGAAGGGGTGGTGTTTAAATAGGAGAAGGTGGAGGGCCTCTCAGGGAGAGTTAGGGCTTGGGATCAGCTGCTCTTGGCAAGTGAAGAACAGCTACAATGGCCACTGGGGATGGGGCAGCTCAGCATGGGAGAATTTCAAAGTTGGCTCACATGTGAGCTCTCGGCCAAGGTGTTTTCCGGTGACCTGGTGGCTGGCCGGCCAGGCATTGGTCACCCTCAAGGTCAGGTGGGTCAGGGCTGGGACTTGGTGCAAGCAATTGACAATTGCCATGTGTAAAGGCTTTGATCCAAAGTAGAATGGGGCATGGCTAGTTTTGAATCTAAATGGGTCAATCCACCCATTTGCGCTTGGTGCACCCTTCAAGGTGGCTTTGGATGCTGTGGGGGATCAAAGGGATCAGCTGGTTTGGCATGGAGAAGTCTCCATCCAAATATATTTGGATTAAATTTAAGTTTAGGTGAATCATGATTAAGGCTAATGAGCTGTAGGGATTAAGGAAAGCCCTCCCTCTTCTTACCCAATATGGCATGGTGGAGTGTCCAAGGCTCTCATGGCTCACATGTGGCTCATGCATGGCTTCATTGCTCACCTTTGGCTTGGGGAAAGTTAAGTCAATTTCATGGAAATAGATTTAAGAAAGATTTTGGTATTTTGATGGGAATTTGTATGGGGCTTGATTTGGGATGATTTGATGATAAATTTAGGACTTAGGTATTGAGTTTAATTGAAAGTATGATGAGGGGAAATGTCATATGGGCTTTGGGACCAATTTTGGGCCTTTGGATGTGGTGAAAGATGGGCTTTTAAAATGGTTTAAGGAATGGGCCTTTAAGTTTAAAAATGAATTTATGGATGGGAATTTTGTAAAGATGTTGGGCCAAATAATTGTTGGGTTTAGCTCATGGATGTGTCATGAGAGACTTGAAGCAAATTGGGGGTGATTTGGGTTTGAATTGGGTTGAATTTGGGCTCTTTTGGTGAATGGGCCAATATAGGTCAAAGTGGGCCAAGTTGGGCCAATGTTGGGCTAGGGTTGAAATTGATATAAAATTAATGTTGAGAAATGTTTATGGGAGTGTTTCAAAGAGGTTTTGACTTTGGTTGGGCTTTGATTTTGGGGTTTGGGCTCATTTGGGTTAGGTTTGGGTTTAGGTCAAAATTGGGCCTTTTAGCTTTGGGTTGAATTTGAGTGGGGTTTGGGTCTAAATTTTGGGCAAACCATGTTAGTGTTTTGCTTGTGGGGATGCTAAGGAAGATTTAGAAAAGATTTGGGGTTAATTGGAGTTGAATTGTGTGAGTTTGGGTTAGGTTTGGGTCATGGGTCCAAATTAGGCTTTAAGGCCAAAAGTGAAATTGGATCCAAATGTCAATCAAATTGGACTTGGATTTGGTCTAGATTGGTGTTGGGAATGTTGAATTGAAGTTTAGAATTGAATTGGACCAGAATTTGGGTCGATTGGGTAGGTTTGGTTTGACATTGGGTTCACTTAGGGTTAAAATGGGTCAAATTGGGGGTTTTGACAAAAGTAGGGTAAATTGACAAAATTGGCCCATGGTGTAGTTGAACAAAATGAAATTGGGAATATTTGGGATTTTCTGGAATTTTCTAGGAATTTTCTGAATTGTTGGAATTTTTTGGGTCAAGAGGGGTATTTTGGGTATTTGGAGGGTATATGGAGATATTTTTGGAATTTTTGGTATTTTTGGGTATGGATGATCAACTTGAGTGGAGAGAAATGTTTAGGAATGATTTTGGGGAATTTTGGGTGATTTGAAAATTTTGAAAAATTTGGGTAATTTCAAGGCTTTGGGTAGGTTAGGCGGGTGTAGGGTCCCGGGAGTCAAAAATTGAAAATTTGGAATATTGAAAATTTGGAAAATTGAAAATTTGGAAAATTGAAAATTTGGAAAATTGAAAATTTGGAAAATTGAAGATTGGGTAAATTTGAGTGGAATGTAATCATTTTGGTTGAGCCATGAAGCCACATCAAGCCCACATGAGCCATGAAGGGACTCATTTGAGGCATTCACTATGTTGTTCCTAACCCTCTTAGCCAAGGGCTTAAGGGTTAAGGACCATCCATGTGAATCACCTACATGAGTCGGAAGTCGAGTTAGGTATGGGTGTGGTTTTAGGAGGTGTGTGAAAGTGTAGTGTATAAGTGTAGTGTGCGTGTAAGTCGGCCCCTTCACCGGACCGGGCCACCTGCGGGCGGTCCTAAGGCCAAAGAGTCCTATAGGAACTCATCCTTTAAACTTCCACATTTGATTTCAACCCTCTAGGTGATTAGGGGTCTACGGTCGAGTTTGTGGAGTTTGCGGGGAGTTAAGAAGTGGTTTGAAATTCTAGATGGTGGATCCCAATTCTAGTCCTCTAAGATAGTCAAAGGAAAAGCCTAAGGCTAGATCCTAAGTACTAAAAAGAAGAAGAGAAGACCTCATCAAAAATGAGGTCAACATCTTCTCCTATCTCCTCAAGAATGAAGTGTAAAGGTCATAACTATGGTTGCTTAGGGATTGGGAACGAAGATGGGATAGTTTTTAGGAGAACATCGTGTGAAAAACTGAAAATTTTCGGTTTTTAGACGATCTAATAACTGTGGCGCTTAGGCGCCAAATCTGGCGCCTAGGCGCCGGAACCATTGATACACAGTCTACTCTGGCGCTTAGGCGCCGGATTTTGGCGCCTAGGCACCGAAACCATGTTCGACTCCGTTTCGCCTAACGTCAAATTTCAAAGTTTCGATCTCCAAAATAGGTAAATGATAAGATCCATATAGACTTAAAAATTATCTCAAATAATAAACAATCCTAATGAAGGTTAACTTGATCTCCTTTTTACTCACATACGAAATGGAGTAATCCAAAGTCCAAACTTTATATACTTTAAGATCATCTTTTGCTTAAGTCAATAAAGACTTGTTAGCTTCCAATTTTCTACAGTTATATAAAATTAGTCAAGACCGAGGCATAACCTTATATTAAATATGTAAAAACACACAAAAATAACTATGGGTTGCCTCCCACAAAGCGCTTGGTTTAACGTCGTCAGCCTGACCTAATCATATCTTTAATCAGTTAGACTTAACTCGTAAGCCTCTTTATAAATTATTTTTATTTCTCCCAAATAAGGCTTCAGTCTTAATCCGTTAACTTCAAATATTTTTCCTGTTTTGGGGTCTTTAATATTCACTGCTCCATAATAGTATACTTTCTCAATTATATATGGTCCCATCCATTTAGATCTTAATTTTCCAGGGAAAAATCTTAAACGAATATTAAATAATAATACTTCTTGTCCAGGCTCGAATATTTTTCCTGAAATATTTTTATCATGTAATATCTTCATTTTCTCTTTATAATTCTTTGCATTTTCATATGACTCATTTCTTATTTCATCCATCTCATTTAATTGTAATAATCGTGTTTCTTCTGCAGTATTCAAATCAAAATTAAACTCCATTATCGCCCAATAAGCTTTATGTTCTAGTTCAACAGGTAAGTGACAATATTTACCATATACTAACCGGTAAGGTGACATTCTGATTGGTGTCTTATAAGCTGTTCTATAAGCCCATAATCCAGAATCAAGTCTATCAACCCAATCAGTTCTTTTAGGATTAACGATCTTCTCTAAAATTCTTTTAATTTCTCTGTTTGATACTTCAGTCATTCCACTTGTTTGTGGGTGATAAGCAGTTGCAATTCTGTGTTTGATTCCAAATTTTTCCAGTAATGATTGAATTCTTATATTTCTGAAATGACTTCCACCATCTGTGATAATTACCTTAGGCATTCCAAATCTTGTAAAAATCATTTTCTTTAAAAATTTGAAACACTTTTCGAATCACAATTAGGTAAAGCTAC
The DNA here is from genome assembly GCA_022702705.1 of Papilionanthe hookeriana x Papilionanthe teres. Lineage (NCBI taxonomy): Eukaryota > Viridiplantae > Streptophyta > Magnoliopsida > Asparagales > Orchidaceae > Papilionanthe > Papilionanthe hookeriana x Papilionanthe teres. The sequence continues at coordinate 146,595,738 of CM040421.1, forward strand.
AGCTTCAATCCACTTTGAAACATAATCAACTGCTAATAAAATATAAATCTTTCCAGATGATGGTAAAAATGGTCCCATAAAGTCTAAACCCCATATATCAAAAATTTCAACTTCCAATATATAGTTTAAAGGCATTTCATCTTTCCTAGATATATTTCCCATCTTTTGACATTGATCACATGTTTTAACATAATATCTCACATCTTTGAACAAAGTAGGCCAATAAAATCCTGAATTTAAAATTTTAAATGCAGTTTTATCTACTCCAAAGTGTCCTCCAAATTAAGAATCATGACATTTTTGAATAATAGCAAAAGTTTCTTCATAAGGTACACATCTTCGAATTACTGAATCTCTTCCTAATTTAAATAAATGAGGATCTTCCCAAATATAAGATTTAGCATCATTTTTAAATTTCTTAATATATTTGTTATTCAATCCATAAGGTAGAATATTGCTAACTAAATAATTAACTATATCTGCATACCAAGGTGTTTGGCATCCTTGAATAACATATAAATGTTCATCAGGAAACTTCTCATTTACATTTTCTTCAATAATAATATCATTCTAAATTCTAGATAAATGATCAACAATTTGGTTGTCAGTTCATTTTCTATCCACTATTTGAAAATCAAATTCTTGCAGAAGTAAAACCCATCTTATCAGTCTAGGTTTAGCATCATTTTTTGATATTAAATATTTAATAGCAGAATGATCAGTATGAACTATGCATTTGGTACCAAGAAGATAAGGTCTAAATTTATCAAAGGCATAGATTATAGCTAAAAGCTCTTTTTCGGTAGCGAGTGTAATTTCTTTGAGTTTCAGTAAGAGTTTTACTAGCATAATATATAACTTTGAAAATTTTCTCATATCTTTGTCCCAATACAGCTCCAATTGCAAAATCACCTGCATCGCACATTAATTCAAAAGGTTTATTCCAATTAGGTGCAATAATTATAGGTACAGTTATTAATTTTTCTTTTAAAATATTAAAAGCATTAACACAATCTTCATTAAATTCAAATTTAGCTTCTTTTTCGAATAAATGACTAAGAGGTTTAGAAATTTTAGAAAAATCCTTTATATATCTTCTATAAAATCTAGCATGACCCAGAAAACTTCTCACATCAGTAACAGTAGTAAGTGGTTGCAGTTCAACATTAATTTTCATTTTTGCTTGATCAACTTCCATCCCTTTTTGTGAAATTTTGTGACCAAGTACAATGCCTTCTGTTACCATAAATTGACATTTTTCCCAGTTAAGAACTAAGTTTGTTTCTTCACATCTTTTCAGAACTTTGGAAATATTTTCCAAACAAGATTCAAAAGAAGTTCCAAAAGCCGAAAAATCGTCCATAAATATTTCAATTCCTTTGTCAATCAAATCACAAAACATTGACATCATACATCTTTGAAAAGTTGCAGGTGCATTACATAAACTGAAAGGCATTCTTCTAAACGCAAATGTTCCATAAGGATTTGTAAATGTTGTTTTCTTTTGGTCCTCAAGAGCGACAGGTAATTGATGATAGCCATAATATCCATCCAGAAAATAGAAATATGAGTGTCCGGCTAATTTATCAAGCATTTGATCCAAGAAAGGTAAAGGAAAATGATCTTTTCTAGTGGCGTTATTTAATTTGCGATAATCAATGCAAATTAGTCATTCAGTGACTTATCTTGTAGGAATTAGTTCATTTTTATCATTGATAATGACAGTTACTCCTCTTTTCTTCGGAACACAATGAATATGATTCACCCATTGACTATTTGAAATAGGGTAAATAATTCCAGCATCTAACCATTTTAAAATTTCTTTTTTAACAACCTCTTTCATGATAGGATTTAATCTTCTTTAAGGTTCAATAGTAGGTTTAAAATCTTCTTCCATTAAAATCCTATGCATACAGATAGAAGGATTTATTCCTTTTATATCAGCAATAGTCCAACCAAAAACTTTCTTATAATTCCTTAACACTCCTATTAATTTTTCTTCTTGATCTAAGCTTAGTTTAGAAGAAATAATAACGAGTAAAGTTAATGAATTTCCAAGAAAAGCATACTTTAAATGTGCGAGTAAAATTTTTAATTCCGGTTCGAGGGCTTTTTTAATCGAGGGTAAAAGTATATCATTTTGAGTTATGTCCAAAATTTCCCAGTTATCTTTAATATAATGATTTTCTTTAAATAATTTATCTTCTTTTAGTTCTTCATTTTCATTAGTTAATAATTCAATTTTTTCTTCAGAAATGACTTTACATTTTTCTTGATAATGTTTTTCAATTATATAATCATTAATATCTGATCGATAGAATTTTTCTTTATCAGGGTACTTCATTGATTTAAGGACATTGAATTTAATCTCTTGATCATTAACTCTCATAGTTAATTCTCCTTTTTGCACATCAATCATAGCTCGTCCGATAGCTAGAAAAGGTCTCCCTAAAATAATTGGTATTTCTTTATCTTCTTCCATATCAAGTATAATGAAATCCACAGAGAAAATAAATTTATCCACTTTAACAAGAACATCCTCTATAACTCTTTTAGGATAAGTGATAGATCTATCAGCTAACTGAAGGGTTACAGTGGTGGGAGTAACCTCTCCTAAATTCAACCTTCGAAAAATAGAAAATGACATGAGATTAATACTTGCTCCTAAATCACATAAAGCTTTTCCACAAAATTTTTCTTCAATAGCACAAGGTATAGTGAGACTTCCAGGATCTTTAAGTTTCTGAGGTAATTTCTTTTGAATTATTGCACTACATTCTTCACTTAATGCAACAGTTTTAAAAGCTTCAAATTTTCGTTTCTTACTTAAAATATCTTTCATAAATTTTGCATAAGTTGGCATCTGTACCAAAGTTTCAGCAAAAGGTATGTTAATAGTAAGTTTCTTAAAAATTTCAAAGAACCTAGAAAATTGATGATCAAGCTTCTGCTATTTTAATCTTTGAGGAAAAGGTGGTGGTGGTTTTTCAACTTCCACATTAATAGGAATAACAGTCTGATCTTTACTAGGAGAATGAGTTTCTTTAGGTTTTTGAATCTCTTCAACCTCAATCTTATTTTCAATTTCATTATGAATTCTTTCTTTTAATTCCTTTCCACTTCTAAGTTGTACAGCCTTAACATGTTCGTGTTCTTTTCCAGTTTCTTTTAGATTGACTTCAACATTACTAGGAAGTGTTCCTGGAGGTCTGTAATTAATTAAAGTAGCGATTTTTCCCGTTTGATTCTCAATATTACGAATAGCAGTGTTTTGATTTTGTATTTGATTACTCAATTGTAAAATTAATTCTTCTATAGATAACTTTTCCTGTTGATTATTAAATCCAGGAGGTTTATAATTTTAATTTACTTGATTGTTACAATTTCCAGTTGGATGAGATTGATTATTACCCCATTGTTGTTGTGAAATATTCTAGTTAAAATTAGGTTGATTTTTCCATCCAGGATTATAATAATTTGAATAAGGGTTATTTTTACTAGCAATAGCTAGTAAAGTTTCAATAGTTTGAGAATCTTCCATATTAGCAGAGTTGTTATGTGATACATTGATAGCAAAATTATCTAATTTCTTAGATATTGCTTCTACTTGTGAAGCTAAGATTGAAAATGCTTCGTTATCATGAATACTTGCCATTGTTTTAGGATTAATCCTTTCAGAAGGCCATTGAAAATTATTGTTAGTCATTTCTTCAATTAAAGTATAAGCTTCTTCAAATGATTTAGCCATTAAAGAACCTCAGTAGACGAGCATCAATAATTGATTTTAGTGATCCAATAAATCTGTTATAAAATGTTTGAATAATTAACCAATCAGGTAAAGCATGATGAGGACACTTTCTTAATAGTTTTTTAAATCTTTACCAAGTTTCATAAATTGTCTCCCCGTCAAATTAACTAAAAGAAGTAATGTCATTTCTTAATTTAGCAGTTTTAGAAGGAGGAAAATATTTAGCAAGAAATTTTTGTGCCATTTCAGCCCATGTTTTAATAGAACCTGTTGCTAATGAGTTCAACCACATCTTTGCTTTATCTCTTAAAGAGAAAGGAAAGAGTCTAAGTCTAATAGCATCATCAGAAACATTATTATATTTAAAGGTAGCACAAGGTTCTAAAAACTAGCAACTTGTAAATTTGGATCCTCATTTGGTGTTCACCCAAATTGATTATTTTGAACCATTTGAATAATAGACGGTTTAAGCTCAAAATAATTAGCATCTACAGCAGGTATTTAAATACTATTATGAAGTTCATCAACTGTAGGGTTAGCATAATCCCTTAATGGTTTGTAAACATTTTGCTCAATAATTTCAATTGGATTCTGTAAATTATTATGTAAATTAGCCATCTCTTGATATTTTTGAATTAGTTTTCCTTTTTTAATTCCTCTAACAGTTCTTTCTAATTCAGAGTCTAAAGGTAATAATCCTTCAGATCCAGAACTACGCATAAAAACTAAATAAAAAGTAAAATAAAATAACAAGAAATAAAATCTCTACTTACTTTTTTTTATTTTTTAATTATTTTTTTATATTTTTTTATTTTTGTTTTTATAATTGTTTTTGTATTTTTGTATTTTGAAAATAAAAGAAATAAATAAATAACAATAAAAAAAATGTTTAAAATCTAAAAATCTGCCCTCCCCAGCAACGGCGCAAAAAACTTGACCTCGATCCGAGAACAAAGCAGTAATTTATGCTTTCAAAAATATATTATAGCCAATATTTTGACCCAAATAATAATAGCGGCTAGTGTATATAATTATAATTTTATGGAAAATATTTTACACACTAGAGTTACTACGCAAGTATACATATTGTTTCAAGTAATATAGGGCTTTAAATAAAGACCCCAGTATCGATCCCACGAGGAGGTTTATAGATTTTTAAATATTTTAATTTTATTTTTATGTATTTCTTTTAAAGTTATAAATTTAATATTTAATTTACTAAATGCTGAATTAAAGTAATAATAAAATAATGAGTGATGTAAATAATAATAAGCAAACAACTTTCTTCCATTCAATCAATCCAAGACTTTTTAAATAACATAATATTCGTGGAGAATATAAATTTATGGTATTGTGCCAAATAGAAGCATTCCTATTCTTTACCTTCACTCAATAGTATAAAGAACATTAGCTAATTTATAGATCAGGTCTGGATGTATTGTTAGTAGAATGGGTTAATCTAGGCTCACACTACTAGATGTCCAAGGGTGGCTATGGTCGGCCCTACTAGTGACCATTTCCTTCTCTATAAATCAAATTATAAGAATTTAGTCTGTCACTCTAAGAACTTATCAATTCTACGCCCATTAAATAATATTTTTCTATTTATTTGCACTTCACCTTGAATAACCCGCATAAGGCCTTCGACTACTCAAGGATTCATGTGATATCTACTAGTTAAGAATTCATCTCCTTCTAGGTCTCAAAATTCTTCAACAGATTTTAACAATTTAAATGGCCAATTTAAATAGTAAATTAAGATCCAATATTAATATCATCACAATATTTAAACATATTTAGTTTTTAATTCTCCAACGAATTTAATATTATCTTATTTATCTTTTCATAATTGAAAGGAGAAAGTAAAGTAACTACTCAGAACACATTGAATTTAAATAACAAAACATATAAACAAAACATTGAATCAAATTACAAATGCATATCTCAAGTGTTTCTCCAACTGAACCTCTGATTCCTACTGACTCCAAAGCGAAATAGACTTCAAAAGCACCAACTCTTCCAAACTCTCAATACAAACTTTAAATAAAATAAACTCACTAATTTATGAAGGAAAGTAAACTAAAAGTGTGGCCCTATATTTAAAATTATCTCTCTGATTGGGGACCTCTTTCTCTGTAGAAATGGCCTTCTATTTATAGGCTTCAAGGGTTTCCTAAAACATCTCTTCAAAATGTGTCCAAGTTCAATGAATCTTCTAGAAAGTGTGTCTGGCGCCTAGGCGCCGGACTCCGCGTCCAGTTCTTCGCACCTCTTCACGATTCAAACCATTTACAAGAGTCTAAATACAATGTATTACATGTCCTATAATCCAAGAATAACTGCCAATCTTCTAGATGATCCAATAACCACTCTAACCGTCAAAATAACCGCCCAAAGTTGTTACAAAAACCGTCACAGATTTGGTATCGAGCTGGCGCTTAGGCGCCTAGGCGCCAGGCCCATTAGTTTGACAATTTTGCATTTTTGCTCCATTTTTGCTCATTTTTGCTCCTTTTTCATCCTTTTTCCTTTTTGAACATTTTTGCATCACCTACATCCAAAAACACAAAAATACCTTTCATTAAAGCATAATATCCTTAAAAATTTGATAAAAATCAAGGCATAAAAACAGGTATTTTTTTCATGGATCAATAAGTAGTTACAATTCTATGCTTAATTCCAAATTTTTCCAACAATGATTGAATTTTTATATTTCTGAAATGACTTCTCCCATCTGTGATAATTATCCTAGGCATTCTAAACCTTGTAAAAATCATTTTCTTTAAAAATTTTGAAATACTTTTGGAATCACAGTTCGGTAAGCTACAGCTTCGATCCACTTTGTAACATAATCAACTGCTAATAAAATATAAATATTTCCAAATGACGGTACAAAAGGTCCCATAAAGTCTAAATCCCATACATCGAAAATTTCGATTTCTAGTATAAAAGTTAGTGGCATTTCATCTTTTCTGGATATATTTCCCATTCTTTGACATCGATCACAAGTTTTCACATAATGTCCAACATTTTTAAATAAAGCAGGCCAATAAAATCCAAAATTTAAAATTTTAAATGCAGTTTTATCCACTCCAAAGTGTCCTCCAAATTCAGAATCGTGATATTTTTGAATAATAGCAAAAGTTTCTTCATAAGGTACACATCTTCAAATCACAGAATCTCTTCCTATTTTAAATAAATAAGGATCTTCCCAAATATATGATTTACAATCATCCTTGAATTTCTTAATATATTTACTATTCATCCCATATGGTAAAATATTGCTAACCAAGTAGTTAACTATATCTGCATACCACTGTATTTGTAATCCTTGAATGACATATAATTGCTCATCCGAGAATTTTTCATTTATAATTTCTTCATAAATCTTTTCATTATTGTTTTTTATTCTTGATAAATGATCAGCAATTTGGTTGTCAGTCCCTCTTCTGTTTACTATTTCAAAATCAAATTTTTGCAAAAGTAAAACACATCTGATCAATCTAGGTTTAGCATCCTTTTTAGATATTAAATACTTAATAGCAGAATGATCAGTGTGTATATTATATTTTGTTCCAAGAAGATATGGTATAAATTTATCAAAGGCAAATGTTCCATATTAGATAAGAGTTTTGCTAGCATAGTATATAACTTTGAAAATCTTCTCATATTTTTGTCCTAATACAGCTCCGATTGCATAATCACTTGCATCACACATTAATTCAAAAGGTTTATTCCAATCAGGTGCAACAATGACAGGTACAGTGATTAAATTTTCTTTCAGAATATTGAACGCATTCAGACAATCTTCATTGAATTTAAATTTAGTTTCTTTTTCTAATAAATGGCAAAGAGGTTTAGCAATTTTAGAAAAATCTTTTATATATCTCCTATAAAATCCAGCATGACCCAGAAAACTTCTCACATCAGTAACAGTAGTAGGTGGTTGCAATTCAACAATAATTTTCACTTTTTCTTGATCTACTTCCATCCCAATTTGTGAAACTTTATGTCCAAGTACAATGCCTTCTACAACCATAAATTGAAATTTTTCTCAGTTTAGAACTAAATTTATTTCTTTACATCTCTTCAAAATTTTCGTTATATTTTCCAAGCAAGATTCAAATGAAGTTCCAAAAACTGAAAAATCATCCATGAATACTTTAATTCCTTTATCAATCAAATCACATAATATTGACATCATACATCTTTAAAAAAGTTGCAGGTGCATTGCATAAACTGACAGGCATTCTTCTAAAGGCAAATGTTCCATAAGGACTAGTAAATGTTGTCTTTTCTTGATCCTCAGGAGCAATAGGTAATTGATGATAACCAGAATATTTATCTAGAAAACAAAAATATGAATAACAAGCAAGTTTATCCAACATTTGATCCAAGAAAGGTAAAGGAAAATGATCCTTTCTAGTGGCGTTGTTTAATTTTCGATAATCAATGCAAATTCTCCATCCAATAACTTGTCTTATTGGGATTAATTCATTTTTTTAATTAACAATGATAGTTACTCGTTCTTTCTTCGGAACACAATGAATAGGACTTACCTATTGGCTATCCGAAATAGGATAAATAATTCCAACATCTAACCATTTCAAAATTTCTTTATTAACAACCTCCTTCATAGTTAGATTTAATCTTCTTTGAGGTTGAATAGTGGGTTTACAATTTTCTTCCATTAAAATACTATGCATACAGATTGAAGGGCTTATTCCTTTTATATCTGCAATAGTCCAACCAAAAGTTTTCTTATAATTCTTCAGAACTCTAATTAATTTTTCTTCTTGATCTTTGCTTAGTTCTGAAGATATAATTACAGGTAAAGTTAATGAATCTCCAAGAAATGCATAATTTAAATGCGCAGGTAACATTTTTAATTCCAATTCAGGGGCTTTTTCAATTGAGAGTAACAATATCTCATTTGTAGTTGTGTCTAAAATTTCTCAATTTTCATGAATATAATGAGCTTCTTCAGATGAATTCTATTCATTTAATATCTCATCATATAACATAGATTCTTTATTTTTATTATAAAAAATGACCTTATATCTTTCTTGGTAATGCTTTTCAATCATATAATAAAAAATATCCTTCCGATAGCGTTTTTATTTTTCACAATACCTCATTAATTTCAGAACATTGAATGTTATCTCTTGATCATTAAATCTCATTGTTAATTCTCCTTTTTGCACATCAATAATTACTAGACCAGTAGCTAGAAAAGGTCTTCCTAAAATGATAGGTATTTCTTTATCTTCCTCCATATCTAGAATAATGAAATCTACAGGGAAGATAAATTTATCTACCTTAACAAGCACATCCTCTATAACCCCTTTAGGATAAGTGATCGATCGATCAACTAACTGAAGAGTTACAGTGGTAGGAGAGATCTCTCCTAAATCTAACCTTCGAAAGATTGAAAATTGCATAAGATTAATACTAGCTCCTAAATCACATAAGGCTTTTCCACAGAAATTTTCTCTAATAGCACATGGTATAGTGAAACTTCCAGGATCTTTAAGTTTCTGAGGTAATTTCTTCTGGATAATTGCACTACATTCTTCACTTAATGCAACAGTTTCATAAGGTTCAAATTTTCTCTTCTTACTTAAAATATCCTTCATAAATTTTGCATAGCTTGGCATTTGCTCTAAAGCTTCAACAAAAGGAACGTTGATGGTAAGTTTATTAAAAACTTCAAGAACTTAGAAAATTGAAGGTCAAGCTTCTGCTGTTTAAGTCTTTGAGGAAAAGGTGGTGGTGGTCTTTCAACTTCCACTTCAGTAGGTACAACGGTATGATCTTTACTTAGAGAAATGGTATCTTTAGGTTTTTCAATCTCTTCAACTTCTTTCTCTTTTTCAATCTCATTCCGTTTTTTTCTCTATTAATTCATTTCCACTTCTAAGTTGTACAGCTTTTGCTTATTCATGTTCTTTTCCAGATCCTTTAGGATTAATTTTGACATTGCTAGGTAGTGTTCCTTGAGGTCTATAATTAATGAAATTAGCAATTTGACCCATCTGATTCTCAATATTACGAATAACAGTGTTTTAACATTGTAACTCATTGCTAAGTTGCAAGATCAATTCTTCTACAGACAACTTTTTCTGTTGATTGTTATCACCAGGAGGATAAGTTGGTCTATAGTTTGAATTTCCTTGCTTTTTCCAATTTGGATTGGCTTGATTTCCATTACTCCAATTAAAATTAGGATGATTTTTCCAACCAGGATTATAATAATTAGAATAAGGATTATTAGTTTTACTAGCAATAGCTTGCAAAGTTTCCATTGCTTGATAATCATCAGAATTTGTAGCATTTTCATTATTCACATGCGATATATTAATAGAAAAATTATCTAATTTCTTAGATATCACAACCACTTGTGAAGCTAAAATAGAAAAGGCTTCATTATCATGAATGCTGTCCATTCTTTTAGGATTAATCCTTTCAGAAGGCCATTGAAAATTGTTGTTAGCCATTTCTTCAATTAAGGTGTAGGCTTCTTCAAATGTCTTAGCCATTAAAGAACCACCGGCAGCAGCATCAATAATTGATCTAAGTGATCCAATAAGTCCATTATAAAATGTTTGAATAATTAACCAATCTGGTAAAGCATGAAGAGGACATTTTCTTAATAATTCTTTAAATCTTTCCCAAGCTTCATAAATTGTTTCTCAATCAAATTGTGTAAATGAAGTAATATCATTTCTCAATTTAGCAGTTTTAGAAGGAGGAAAATATTTAGCAAGGAATTTTTGTGTCATATCTGCCCATGTTTTAATAGAACAAGTTGCTAATGAATTAAGCCACATCTTTGCTTTATCTTTTAAGGAAAAAGGAAAGAGTCTAAGCCTAATAGCATCATCAGAAACATTATTATATTTAAAGGTAGCACAAAGTTCTAAAAAACTAGCCATTTTTTATGTTTTGAAATTCGTTTTCTTTTTTTAATTCTTTTAATTGTTCTTTCTAATTCAGGATCAAAAGGTAGTAATCATTCAGATCCAGAACTACGCATAAAAATTTAAAGATAATAATTTTGTTTTTTTAGTTTTACTTTTACTTTTTTACTTTAGCTTATCTTATCTCCGGTGACGGCGCCAAAAACTTGATGCGATGTGACTTTAATTAAGCTTTAAAATATAAGATTTTGATACCACTTTTTAGAAGATTTAATTCCTGGCAAATGGCTTCAAAAACTTGATGTGCGAGATTTACTTTTATAATTTTATTAGATTTAATTATTGTAAAAGTCACAATTTAAAACACAAGTATACGTATCGTTCAAGTAATACAGGGCTCTAGTGGAGTCCTGGTTATCGATCCCACGGGGATAATAAAAACAAAAAGTAAAAATATATAAAAACAATATTTTGAAATTTTCTTAAGCAAATTATATATACTTTTATATATATATGAATATATATATATATATATATATATATTCAAATTTAATTAACTAATAACTTTTAAAAAAAAAAGTAAGCAATAAGCAGGAAAGTAAAGTAAGCAGTAATTTAATGCAATTATAAAAATGACTTTCTCCTTTTTCAACTAATCTAAGAATTATAGATGAATTGTCTTTTATAGGGAATTAAGATTATGGTATTGTGGCAAATAGAAGCATTCCTATTCTTTACCCTTTAGTCCAGGTGTAAAGAACATTGACTAATCTATAGTTAGGCTCAGGATGTGCTATTAGTAGAATGGGTTAATCTAGGCTTACACTACTAGATGTCCAAGGGTGGCTATGGTCGGCCCTACCAGTGACATATTACCTTTCTATAAACCAAATTATTAGAATTTAGTCTGTCACTCTAAAAACTAATTAATTCTAAGCCCAATAAATAATATCTTCTTATTTATTTGTACTTCACCTTAAATAATCCGCGTAAAGCCTTCGATTACCTTAAGGATTCATGTGATATCTACTAGTTAAGAATTTATCTCCGGATAGGTCTCAAAATTCTTCAACAGGTTTTAACAAATTAAATGGCCAATTTAAAAAGTAAACTAAGATCAGGTATTAATATCATCACAATATTTTAAAATATTTTATATTTAATTCTCCTACGAAATTTAATTAATTTTTAATCTTTTCATAGTTGAAAGGAGAAAGATAACTAACTGCTCAGAACTCATTAAAATAACACAACAAAACATATTTATAAAACTTTGAACCAAAGTATAAATACTTATCTGAAGTGTTTCTTCAAGAGCTCCGTTGACTTCTACTAATTCTAACGCAATGATGAAAGACTCCAACAACAATTACACACAATAAAGTGACACCCTAAGTATGGAAGAGACTAAAATAAGCTAAAATGGGTATGTGTACTAAGAGGGAGGGTTTTGGTACGATTTTCCCTGTAGAATGAGCTCCTATTTATAGAGCTCTGAATTTGACCAGGGGTTGCTTAAGACACCTCTTCAAAATTCATCTAAATTCAATGTATCTCATAGAAGGTAACCGTCATGCCTAGGCACTGGGATCTGGCGCCTAGGCACCGGACTCCGTGACCAGGTCTTTCGCACATCTTCACTTTGGGTCGCACATCTTCACTTTGGGTGGCACCTCTTCGTGATCCAGACCGTTTCCTTGTGTCCAAATACATTGTATCACGTCTTATATATTAGGAGTAACTTCCAGTCTTCTAGAAGCTCCAATAACCGCTTAACACCATCAAAATAACTGTCCAAAGTCATCAAAACAACTTAACAGCGTCTGTATCGAACTAGCGCTTAGGCGCCGGACTCCAGTCTTCCAAAAATTGCTCCATAAGCTCCATTTTTGCTCCTTTTTGCTCTTTTTTTCCTTCTTGGGCTCTTTTTAATCATCTACATCCAAAAACATGAAAATACCTTTCATTAAAGCATAATATCCTTAAGAATTAAATCATAAATAAGGCATAAAAATGGGTATTTTTTAAGTGGATCACGTGGGCATTATCTAGATAAGGAATCCTATAGAATATCACACTTAGAATCTGCTATAGCAATTTCATCGTATATCAGTGGTATTCTTCCAATCTCGGCTTCAGAATCTTATATTATCCTGCCACTTGCTGGATGAAGAGTTGCGAGTCATCATAAATGGCATGTTTACCTCATTTTTGGTGAGGTCTGATCTCTCTCTCCTTAGTGCTTAGGATCTAGTCATAGGTTTTCCCTTTGACTATCCTAGAGGACTAGAAATGGGACCCACCAGTTAGAAATTCAAAACACTTCTTAACTCCCTTCAAACCCCACAAGTTTGATTGTAAACCCCCAGGCCACTTCAAATGTGTAGGTTTAAAGGATGAGGTTCCTGTAGGATGTTGACCTCATTTTTGATGAGGTCTTCTCTTCTTCTCTTTAGTACTTAGGATTTAGCCTTAGGCTTTTCCTTTGACTATCCTAGAGGATTAGAATTGGGACCCACCACCTAGAATTTCAAACCACTTCTTAACTCCCTACAAACTCCACAAACTTGATTATAGACCCTAATCACCTAGAGGGTTGAAATCAAATGTGGAAGTTTAAAGGATGAGTTCCTATAGGACTGTTTGGCCTTAGGACTACCACAGGTGGCCTGAGTGCGGTGAAGGGCCGACTTACACACACACTACACTTATACACTACACTTTCACACACCTCCTAAAACCACAACTATACCCAACTTGACCTCCTGACTCATGAAGGTGATTCACATGGATGGTCCTTAACCCCAAGGCCCTTGGCTAAGAGGGTTAGGAACAACATAATGAATGCCTCAAATGAGTCCCTTCATGGCTCATGTGGGCTTGATATGGCTTCATGGCTCAACCAAAATAATTTTATTCCACTTACATTTACCCAATCTTCAATTTTCTAAATTTTCAATTTTCTAAATTTTCAATTTTCCAAATTTTCAATTTTCCGAATTTTCAATTTTCCAAATTTTCAATTTTTGACCCCCGGGACCCTACACCCGCCTAACCTACTCAAAGCCCTTGAAATTACCCAAATTTTTAAAATCACCCAAAATTACTCAAAACCAATCCCAAAAATTTCCAAATTACTCAAATTGATCATTCATAGCCAAAAATATCAAAAATTCCAAAGATACCTCCCAATACCCTCCAAATACCTAAAATACCCCTATTGACCCAAAAATCAAAAAATTCAGAAAATTCCCAGAAAATTCCAGAAAATCCCAAATATTACCAATTTCATTTTGTTCAACTACACCATGGGCCAATTTTGTAAATTTACCCTACTTTTGTCAAAACCCCCAATTTGATCCATTTTAACCCAAAATGAATCCAATGTCAAGCCAAACCTACCCAATTGACCCAAATTCTGGTCCAATTCAATTCTAAACTTCAATTCAACATTCCCAACACCAATATAGACCAAATCCAAGTCCAATTTGATCGACATTTGAATCCAATTTCACTTTTGGCCTTAAAGCCCAATTTGGACCCATGACCCAAACCTAATCCTAACTAACCCAATTCAACTCCAATTAACCCCAAACCTTCTCTAAACATTCCTTAGCATCCCCACAAACAAAACACTAACATGATTTACCCAAAATTTAGACCCAAACCCCACTCAAATTCAACCCAAAGCTAAAAGGCCCAATTTTGACCTAAACCCAAACCTAACCCAAATAAACCCAAACCCCAAAATCAAAACCCAACCAAAGGCAAAACTTCTTTGAAACACTCCCATAAACATTTCCCAACATTTATTTTACATCAATTTCAACCCTAGCCCAACATTGGCCCAAGTTAGCCCAATTTGACCTATATTGGCCCATTCACCAAAGAAGCCCAAATTCAACCCAATTCAAACCCAAATCACTCCCAACTTGCTTCAAATCACTCATAACACATCCATGAGCTAAACCCAACATTTGTTTGGCCCAATCCTTCACAAAATTTCCATCCACCAATTTGTTTTCAAACCTAAAGGCCCACTTTCCTAAACCATTCTAAAACCCATTTCCACCAAATACAAAAGCCCAAGATTGGCCCTAAAGCCCACATGGCAATTTCTTTTCATCATACCTTTAATTGATATCACCCCTAAGTTTCAAAATCATCATTAAACCATTCCAAATCAAGCTTCATCCAAATTTCCACTAAAAATGCCAAGATTCCTAAAATCTACTTCCATGAAATTGACTAAGCTTTGCCCCAAGCCAAATGGAGCCATGAAGCCATGCACAAGCCATATGCAATCCATGGCGACCACTTTACACATCACCATGTCATTTTTGGCAAAGGGAGGGAGTCCTTTAATGATTCCCTTAAGGGTGATTAAGCCTTTTCATGACTCTTCTAAACCTTGATTAAACATAAATGCACTTAGATGGTGACTTCTCCCCACTAAGCTAGCTGACTTACCTGATTCCCTTAGCCCAAAATCAGGCCTTGGAGGGTGAACCAAACCTAAATCCATGACTTGGACCCATTTGGACCCAAAATTAGCTCCTCCCCATTCCATCTAAATCAAGCCCTTTACACATGGCCAATCCCGATTGATCGCACTAAGCCCCAGCCCCGACCTCCCCGACCTTGAGGGTGACACGACCACCGGCCGGCCGGCCACCACGGCCGCCGGAAACCACCGGGCCGAGAGCTCGCATGTGAGCCGAGACTTGGAATTCTCACCTGCTGAGCTGCCCCATCCCCGAGTGGCCATTGTAGGCTGTTCTTCTCTTGCCAAGAGCAGCTGATCCCAAGCCCTAACTCCCCACGGGAGGCCCTCCACCCTCTCCTATTTAAACACCACCCCCTCTCGGCCATGAGAGGTGCTGAACCAGATCTTACTGAAACCCTACAAAGTTGTTCCAGAACACTCTCCATACTTAGAGCAGTTGATCCCCAGTGACAATTTGCCCTAATCCCCACCAACGAGACCCGATTTCTCGGCCAAAATTCCACCGAAAACCGGGACACTTCTCCACGGTGGATCAATCCTCGAATTAATTGGTCCTACACCTTCACCGGACCAAGGGAAGGAGTCCACGCAGCAAAAGCCCCTCTCCGGGCCACCCATCGTTCCGGACTCCAAGCTTTGTGATCGGGCTTGGTCGAAATCATACCTAGGCGATTCACGGACCAGGAGACTTCATGCGGAGCTTGTCGGGATCCGATCGAAGGTGACACGACCCTCGGATTGAAGCCACACTTCTGCGAGCAAAGGTATGAGCTAATTCTTCATCCCGAGCTTCTGGAGATTCTCCATTTCAAATGCTTTAATTTCAATGCATGATCACCGTATAGATGTATTCGTCTCCTCAAGACGAATCCATAGAGCACAAGAACACGAAAATCCTTTGAGAAATGAGTGAGTTCTTAAGGTTTTAGTGTGAACGGCTCTCGGGTGAGGACGCTTGGGGACGATGAACGGATGTCGTTCATTCCATACACGCGCGAACAGACGGCCAGGATCGCGCCGGATGAGGAGATGGAACGATACAGCGGGCCCCCGGAGCGCTGAGTTGGATGGCGGCGCCGAATGACAACGCGACACGCGGCATTTCGGAGCTGCCGAGGATGGCGTGGCGCCGCATGGATAAGTAGGAAATTAGGGTTTTTTTTATTTATTTAATTCCCTAAACTTTAAAAATGCATAACTTTGTGTAGGAAAATCAGAAAAATAAAATAAAAATACCCTCTTGCTCAGTGAATAGAGGAGAATAATGTGGAAAAGAAATCATTTAATTTCATCAAGCATTTTATTTTTAATGATTTATTTACCCTATGTATTGTTTTAATTCTCCATGCATATAGGAAATTCATCATGGCATGAGACCATAGGGCTTTTGAAGCCTCTGAATTTGGGAACATTCCCTGAATTTTCCAAAGTCAGAGGCCATCCCTATGAGAATTTATTGATTTTTCAAATTCATGTTGCTAATTTGAGTATTTTAAATCCAATAATTAGCATGTTGTGAAATAAATTCTAGAAAAATTTGGTGATATTTCTTATGACCAGAGGACCCTAGTAAAATAGGTTTTGAATTAATTCACCTGGAATAACCCTAATTGGCCTAAACACCCAAAATAGGTCCTTAATTAATTAGAGCTAATCATACATCAAATTGGCTTAAAATCAATTCTCCACTGACCTTTAGGATCAGAGGAACCCACCATAAAAATTTGAAGTCAATTGGACTTGGTTAGCCCTACTAAATGGGTTGATTAAGCCATTTAGCCATTTTAAACTTTAAAAATTCATAACTTTCAAAATACTTTTCAAAAATTCACCAAATTGGTTTTGGAGCCTCTCTGATATTAGGGGAATTTAAGAAAAATAAAATTGCAATTTTCTAAAAAAGTTAATTTTTTGCATTATTTTAATATTTTAATAAATAAAAAAATAATAAAAATCACCAAAATAATAAAATTCACTAAAATGTCACATTTTGAATTCTAATCACTTAGGAATAAACCCCATATTTTTCTTAGGTCTATTTGATGAGATATTAAATTTTAAAGCCCTAAGGTAATTTTAAAATTAAAAAAATGTATTTTTTTAGCATTTCCACTAAAATAATTCTAAGAAATCAAAGAAAAATCAGAAAATTGTAAAAATTGATTCTTTGATTTCCTTGATATTAGAGAGATTTTTAAAAAATATAAAATTTATTTTTCAACCTTTATTTTATTTTTAAATTAATTAATACTCCAAAATTCAAAATAATTATAATAAAAATAATATAATTAAAAAAATCACCAAAATTAGTCCAAGTGGTCCTCTAGTCATTAGGAATGTCCCATAATTTTCTTAAGGATAGAAACATTCCCTTAGTCATATTATTAAATTTTCCTTGGAAATCTCTATTTTCCACCAAAAATAATTACATAAATAAATTAAATACAGAAAAATCACATTTTCTCCTCTCATGTCTTTATTGACATATGAGTGAAGTTACATAAAAATTTCAAGTTCATTTAAGCTCAATTTAGTGAGTTATAGAATTATTAAGCTTGAAGGGCAAAATGGTAATTAAAGTTTTAACCTTTAATTAAAACTTTAGGCTTAATAAAATTAAAGAGTAAAATATCTGATCCTAATATGATTTGGATGATTGAAATTTAAATAATTAAAGAGTAGAAACCTACCAAACAATGTAAAAATAATTAAAATAAACCTTAATTAAATAATTGATTAAATTTGGAAGAATAATAAAATTGGAATTATTAAAATAGGGATATTATTAGGAAGAGATTTGTTCTTTAATTTAAAAATCCCTAAATTAATCATCTCCATAATATTTAATTCCTAATTAAAATGATAATCCAAGTTTGAGATTTAAAATGTTAAAAGACTTAATCATTAAATTAAATTAAAGTTAAATTATTTAAATTAAACCCTTTTAAAATTTCAATTAAATTAAAATTAAAAGTAAAATTAAATTAAAATTTAAATTGAATAAAATTAAATAAAATTAAATTAAAACATATTAAATTAAATCAAATTAAACTAAATTAATTAAATAAAATTAAATTAAAACATATTAAATAAAATAAAATTAAATTAAATCAAATTAAATTACATCAAATTAAATTAAATTAAATTAAAGTATATCAAATCAAACTAAATTGAATTAAATTAAGTAAAAAAAAAGAGAAATAAATAAATAAATAAATAAATAAATAAAATCGAAGTTAAAATTAAAATTAATTTAAATTAAATAAATTAAATTAAAATTAAAGCTAAACCAAAATTAAAGTTAAATTAAATTGAATTAAAAAAAATAATAATAACATCTCCTAAGACATAAAGAAATTCAAAATAAAGCGACTTGAACACTATTCCAAATTTAAACTCGATAAGCTGAAATTAAATTAAATCACGAAACCATTTGAACACCAATTTGCCCTCGAAAGCTTTGGTTACCATAACTCCTAAACGAACGTTAAATGAAATGTTACTTCACTTATAGGATATTCAAATGTCCTAGTTCACTGAGTAAGATAACAACAAAACTTGACTAAACCTCGGACGATTACTTCACCTGATTGATTAAATCCATTTGGACTTAAAACAATTCTATCAGTATTGAAAAGATGTTTAAGATTCTTCTTAAGCACTTCCTCAATATGATAGAATATTTATAAGAACAATTGGACTTAATTGTTCTTTGATGAAGAAAATCGTCTTCAAACCAAAATACAAGAACCTAGACGTCATAGGAAATGACTAGCTATAGGATTAGGAATTTGGTAGGAAACCATAACCCTTCCCTTAGCTTTACCTAGGAACTTGCTTAAATATTCTAATTTGTGTTTAAGTATAGCTTGGGATGACGGGAAGACCCTCCATGTACGCTTTTATTTTGTTGTAATTTACTTTATTGCAATTTATTTAATCGCATCGCACTTACTTTTCTTGCATGATAAACAACTGTTGCATGAAAACCTACACTT
Organism: Papilionanthe hookeriana x Papilionanthe teres; assembly: GCA_022702705.1. Taxonomy (NCBI): domain Eukaryota; kingdom Viridiplantae; phylum Streptophyta; class Magnoliopsida; order Asparagales; family Orchidaceae; genus Papilionanthe; species Papilionanthe hookeriana x Papilionanthe teres. The sequence goes on from CM040421.1 coordinate 146,614,911, forward strand.
TTAGGATAGTCCCTAAAACTGAAACCAAAGCTAAATTAAAAGTCATTGCAAGATAAAATTCACCGCCACAAAATTTCAAAATATAAAATAATTCAAAATTTAATCACAAACAAAACACAAAACTACAATTACAACTAAATTAAAACGTCTTGTTGGATGATCGGGAATACCTCGGATGATGTAACCTACGTGTTGCTAAGGGGATTTCCCACGGTCTAAATGAAAGTGTTGAACTCATTCAGTTGAGTTTAGCAAATTCATCTGGACTAAGTGAATCAGATAAAAATAACGATGCGGTAAGGATGGAGCACGTGGGATCTTAACAGATGTTGTTATAATCAACTTTAAGATTTGTTTTAAATAAAATATAAAAAACACTTGGAAATTATGATTTTCTCTAAACCAAAACACTTTTCTCATGTCCTGATTTATGACTTCTATAACTAAACCTCTGCAACAACAAGGAGCTCGGAGCATGGTGGGCAGCACGACCATCGTCATCAGCAAAACCTGAGTCTACTTTAGCAAAACCCTCTTAGAATTAAATAATGAAGCCATAGGATTTTGAAGTAGTTTGCCTAGTGCAACATAAATCCTCAACTCTTCGTTAGGCATTTGCATGATCATGTCATGTAAATTAAGCCCTAACCGGTCTTAGGATTCGGAGGTAGTCATCTGATATGACATAAACCCTCATATCTTCGAGGCTATTTGTGTGATCACATCATACGAATATAAGCCCTAATTAATTAAAATTGGCAATATCAAAACTTTAAACAAACATTTGGATTTTTCTAAATCCAAGCCAAATAATAAGATAGTTGAGAAATTACCGAAGTTCGCTTCGAATCTGTGATTTCTCCTACCTTTCTTCCTTTGAATTCCTAAAATAAAAAGTCCCAAACTTGATCCATTCCCTATTGAAATTCCAAAATCCAATCCTTTGAAAACCTTAAACTTTGAAATTCTTGAGAGTAAAATTACTGATTATTATCGAGAGTTTTCTTAAGTGATTCCCGTCATTTAAGATGTAATTAACTATAGGGGCTTGCCCTTATAGGGAATTTTAAGAACCCAGGTAATATAAACCCTGTTTAATGCTTTCATATTAAGCAGGGGAACTTGTCGGCTTATAAAATTGGTTCACAGACCAAATGGATGTCACAAACCTTTCTAGTTTACTTAATCGAGCCTCATTACCAATCAGTGTGTCTATTCTTCGGGATAGATACACGGTTTGTGATGCGGTGCTCGTTTATATAAACTATTTGGGATGTGAGATCGGTTTGATTTCATATCTTAAAATTTTCAAATTTAAAATTATTTTCAAAATCAAATACTACTTTCTAAATTATATATATATTTAAATTAAATTTAAAATATAAAATTCGCCGACAATTTCTGTAGGCGACCCCTTTTTTAAAAATACAACATAACCTAAAAAATAAGCCGTACAATTTCTGGCGACTCCGCTGGGGACAATTCCTCTCTCCATTTTAATCGGACAATTACGCTTTCAAAAATTGGTAGTGTATCCATGTTCCTAGTGGATCGAACTACCCTTCTTTCCGTTGGAATACTATGTTCATTTCTACCTTGAACAAGTATAGCCAACATTCTCTCGGATTTAGGAGCCATTGTTTAGACACCCCTAAACGGAGAGGTTCGAAATCCTTTTACCTCATTTACGAGATGGGGTGGACCCCAATAGGTATTAGTTTAGGAGCGGTCTTGCGGGTCGAGAAGTTTACGCAAGACTTTCTCTTCCTTTTCCAGTTCCTAATCAATTCCTTTTACCCTTCCTACAACTCTCCTTCTTTTATTAATTTTCCTTCCTAACGAATAAATCTTTCCGAAAAGACAATCTTCCTTTAATACCACAAATACACTAAGATAAACAGAAATGTGTTCGGACTCTTTCTTTTTCGTCATAAGTTATACGATAAGAAGAAGCACGATTCGGGGACTAACACTTGGAATCTGCCTCGCGAAATGGAAGCCGCAAAGCCGATCTTCTCCTTCGTCGATGGACTCGACTCAGCCGTATTCGAGGACGAATTGCGTGACAATGGAATTATTCGATTCGGACGAGGGTTCGGGGACACCGAGCATCAAAATCCACGACGTCACTCTCTTTTCACTCACAAGCAGAGTATCGAGCGAGAAGCCGTTGATTGAGTTTAACCTCGAGTCAACTCACGAATTCCCTCCTCTGCAAAGATTCCAGCGAGAGGAGTCTTCGCTGTCCATAGAAGGACTGTTGTTGCTACCCCCAGCCGGTCTAGTTGTCTCTGCACCTACCCGGCTCTGCCAAACTAAAGGGGAAGGAAATTCGAACTATGGTGAACTCGTTGCACGTGGAGGGTACGGACCTTCTGTGAGACCTTCGTTTTTGAAATCGGGTCCGGCTCGGAATTCCATCGCTGACACGGACTCAAAGAAGGAACAGAAGTAGAAGGATCGCTAGAGAAGCCAGAGCTGCTGAAGTTGCTTTCCTGGAGGAAACCCCAGAACTGCCCGAGTATACACCGCTGCCTAAATACATACCACTTTTGGGAGGAAGTAGATTCCATCCCCTTTCCGCCGCAGAGGATGAAGAAAATGTTCGCAAGATTGCTGCCGCATTGCCTCGGCCGTATATTACAACGATAGTCGTAAGAAAAGGGCCGAACTACGCCATTTGCCGATTGCAAACTTTGATAGAGAAGTTAGCAAAGAAGGAAAGGTGCCTAGTATTAGAAATTTTAAGAAGGATAGGGCGGGTGCCGGTCGAATCTCGTCTTGGGCCGCGAGTAGAACTCGCTATCGCTGCGGAAAGAGCCGAATAAGAGAATGAAAGCTAGTCCGCCCGTCGTTGTTTCGGGACTACGGATTAGGGAGGATACCACCTTCCAGCATTTGGGCGACGGACCATCCGGTCCTAGACCTTCTGCTGCTAGAAGGATGGTATGGCGTCCCACTACTTGGATAATTAAGATTAAAACAACGGCACTGAGAAGGAAAGTCTCGTCGGGAGACTTGAATCCGAAGAAAGTGCTTCTTGCGATAAAGGGGACTCATGAGAAGGAAACCCGACGGTTATCACATGACAGCTGCAAGGATGTACGAAAAGATCTGCTAGAAGATGCTTATGGAAAAGCTAGAGCGATATTCGGCGATTAGCGAGGAAAGAGAGAGAAATTCGGAGATGAGATTGATTCGTCGAGTTCATGGATGATGAATATGCGAGAAATTAACATGGTTGAAACACGAGCTTCGTCGGCTTCGCGAGGTGCTCCTGTAGCCGCGAGAAGAGAGGAGTCGAAAGTAATGAGGAGGCGGCTTCGAGAGAAAGATGATACGATCGCCCGAATGGCAAAAAGGATGGAAGAGATGGGCGTAGCCGTAGCCACTCTCCGGAGTCGAGTTCGACCCCGAAGAGAAACACCCCGGAAGTTATTCACATTGTAGACGGAGGAAAGGAGATTACGTTCGTCGACGGGGATGATCGATTAAAGAAGGATGCAACACAAAGCATGATTCCGGAAAAGGATATTAAGAGCATGGTGGAACGGCGAGGTGCGAGAAGCCTTGGCACAATCGAAGAGCGGGACATCCATTCGGACGGGTAGACCTTACCCAGAAGAGTTCGACGCTGTCCGATATCCAGAAGGCTTCGTACCACCTCTGTTCGAGACCTTTGATGGAACAGGAAACCCTCGGCGGCATGTTGCACATTTTCGTGCCGGTTGTTGCAATGCCGGCGGAAGTGATGCTTTACTCTTCGGACAATTTGTCGGCGGCTATCGGGGATCGCCTTTGATTGGTATGCGGAATTACCAAACGGTTCGGTGAAGACATTTTCGAGAACTAGAGAACCTCTTCATCGAGCGATTTGCGGAGCTCGGCATCACATCACTATAGGTGATTTAATGGTAGAGAAGCGAAGCCGAACGAAACCTTGGTGGATTACATACTTCGATGGAGAAATCTAAGTATGAAGTGTGAGCCACAACTACGAGAACAGCATGCGATCGGCATTTTACTTAAGAGCATTCATGGCCCGATAGCACTTCTCCTCAAGGGATTTACTATTAAGACTTTCGAGAAGTTGTTAAGCAAGGCCGGAAGCTTGCAAGAGGAGGCGAAGCAATTAAGTTTCACTGACAAAACAGATAAAAAAAAGCCTGTGAAAACTTTTGAAAAGAAATTCGGGATCGTTGCAGCTGTCGATTAAGGAAAGCAATCGATACAAATATCGTCGAACGGCGCGGCAACCTCGACGAATTGCCGGCAGCCCCGACCTGGCCATCGGTCATCTCGACACTATGAACAACCGCCTCGTACGCAACGTACGTTAAGGGAGCTTCTGAGCGGGGAGTATCCGTTCAAGAATGAGGCGGTGCCGAAAATGTTCCACGATCGATGAAGACTCCGGATTTCCAGCTGCCGGAACCTAAGAGACCGGAAGAAGTCGACAAGAAAGGTGATCCCGACTTTTGCCCTTACCACCGGATGCTTGTGACATAAGATAGAATATTGTATTACCTTCAAAAGTTGGCTCGACGACGATCTTCGGAAAGGGAATATAACGATCCGAAGGAATACATGAAGGAACCCCGAAAGGAGGTTCCGTCGATGTTGTCTCGACGCGATCTCATTGTTCGATAGATCCATATGCGGCCCGATGATGGATGGGCTACCGCTTGGACAAGGTCTTCGAAAAAGATTTTGGATCACATCCAGAACCGCTTCGGTGCGAGCCTCGATTCGAGTTCGAAACCTGTTAAGTCGACATCTATCACTTGCGATAGAAGAACCACCTCGACAAGAGACAATTGAAGAGAAGAAGAAAATCGACGAAGAAGAAAAGCGGAGGCTCCTAAGGCTAGACTAGGGGCTGCTTATCCTAGGATAGTTGTTTCCGATTCGGGGGAGAAATCCCTCGAACCTGCGACTCTGTATGATTATACGCTCACTCCGGTGGGATCTTATAATGATAAGGGTTATGGCGTTGGCTACATTTTGACTGTTTCTAACGATTACGTAACTAGCGACAATCCGGATATCGATTTCGATACAAATGACAATTCTCAAATCGTACACAATCTCGACGATCACAATGACGAAGAAGACATCCATCAAGGAGGCTACGAGAGTTCAACGAGCAACGAATCTATTTGCGAGTTTCGAGGAGCTCCGGTCACGATAGAGTTAGAGCCTTCGGACTGCGAAGCTAATCCGGAAGAACTGTCATTTCGATTCGGAGGAAACACCGAGCAAGCTCGATACTTGGATTCGGAAGAAATTACGGAAGTTAACTTAAGAAGTGGAAGAGTTCTACCTCCGAGAATGGGTCCGAAAGGACAAAGGAAGCGGTGGTTGTTCAGGAAGAATCAACCCAGACGGAAGAAATACCCATTCGGGAAGAAGCGAGACACATGAAAATAAAGTGGACTACAACGTGCTAGCCCATCTTAGGAAACTACCGACGAAGCGAGCATCTACGATGCTCTCATCTTATCGAAAGGAGATGAGATAAGCTGCGATCGAGGCCTTGCTTGATCCGGAAATTTGCTTAGCTCGAATGGTCGGAGATTCCTTAGATGAGGTTTGTTCGTTAAAGGAACGACGAGGTGTCACCTTCACGGACAATGATCTACTTATTTGGGACGACGGACCACGACCGAGCTAGTTGTACATTTCGATTACTAATTGGGAAGTTTACACTCTCGGAGTATTGGTGGATCCGGGAGCATCAATCAATATAATGAATCTTCGAACGCTAGCATACTTGGAAATTGATGCTCGCGAGCTTGAAGCGAACAAAATGTTATTAAGAGGGTTCGACCGGAAAGGAGAAAGAGCCCTCGGATCGATAACACTGCTAATGAAGACCGATGACTTGGCGAAGACAACCACGAAATTCCACATAATTGATTCGAAATGTCGTTCAACGCTCTCTTGGGCCGACCATGGATACATGAAAACGGGATGGTACCATCATCTCTACATCGGTGCATCAAATACTACGATGGAGGGGAACAGTGCATCAAAGGTGACTTACAACCATTCTCCGTACATGAAATTGGAATCCATGAAGATGCAGTTTATTATGCACCTCCGAAGAAAACAATCTTCTCCAGATACCACAACGAATGAAGCAAAGGGAATTCGGGATGACGAAGAACCTGAAGTTCTAGTCCAACAACCACTCACCACTCCCTTACGACGAGATGGTGAAGGTTTTTCCACAACTCGCATCCGAGGTCGAGGCCAGGGACGAGGTCGTGGTAGAGACGTTAGGACAGTTGGACAGAGGAAACCGACCATCGATGTTGATTGGGAAGATAGTTACGAAGAAGAAAAGAAATCGAGCAAGAAGCGACGACAATAAGTCGGAAGAAGCCGCAGTTCGGGATCCCGCTCGAAGATGAAAGGAATGAAGAATATAAATCGATGTACGAGAAGATTAACCACTATGTACATACTTATGACCACGACCCCGATTCATTCTAATAAGATCGAGGGTATGGTGGTCGAAGAGGTACGTAGCGGCGGTGCAAAGCCGATCAAATTCTACCGTGGTGCTCCTTCCTCAAAGCGAAAATAATGTACAATTTGAAGATGTCACTTCATCGGAATTAATGGAATTACCTTTTGAGTGGTACTCTCCCTGTGTTCGAAATTTAATTTAGCGTGGTTTCTTACCTCGACAATGGACGAAAGGTCGATCACAACATTTTGAAAAATTATGGAATAACTCCGGTCGTCCACCCAATTCAAAGCATGGTCTCGGATTTGGCACGGTAGGATCGGTTGACGATGCTGAATTTTGCTTGGTTGTCACTTGCGAGTCTAATGAAAGCTGCATGGAAACTACGGAAGAATTTGAAGATTTACAAATTGGAGACGCTCCACGAGTTCGAAGAAGAGATTAAATCTACTGATAGATGAGTTAACGGAAGTTAACTTAGGTACTAGCAAAGAGCCTAGACCCACCTTTGTTAGCTCCTTACTCGATAAAGAAGACTCCGAAGGAATAATCGAGTTATTAATGGAGTTTAAAGGCTGTTTTGCTTGGAGCTACGGTGAGATGCCGAGTTTAGCTCCGGAGGTCGCGATCCATAAGCTAGGAGTGGATCCTACTACGTCCCGGTCGGACGAGGTCCCGAGAAGAATGCGTCTAGAAATCGAACAACAAGTCATAGGCTGAAGTTAAAAAAGCTAATAGACGCTAAATTTGTCCGCGAAGAACAATACCCGACTTGGTTAGCTAATGTGGTACCGAGTCGAGAAGAAGAATGGTCGAGATCGGAATTTGTGTGGATTTCGAGAGATTTAAACAAGGCATGTCCGAAAGGATGAATTCCCTCTGCCGATCCCAGAATTAATGATCGACATTGCTTCGACACATGAAATATTCTCATTCATGGATGGATCTTCGAGGATACAACCGAGATAAAAATGGCTCCGAGAAGATGAAAAACTTACAACATTCGAACGCCGATTGGAGTATATTGCTTTACACGGTGATGCCATTCGGATCGAAGAATGCGGGAGCAACATACCGAGAGAGCGATGACAAGAATTTTTGATGATCTCATCCACAATCGAAGTCGAATGCTACGTGGACGATGTGGTCATCGAAAGCAAAGTAAAGGACAACCACCTATATGATTTGAGAATTGTTTTCGAACGATTAAGACAATTTAACCTT